>JACGDI010005831.1:2556233-2608348 GCA_014898725.1 Jacaranda copaia
TCTTTAAGTCAAACTAGCTTAACTCCTTAAGCTAAATTCATTAACTTAACTCTTGAAGTTAACTTGACCAATTGATGGATATGTTGGCACCAAATAATTAACTCATTAATAATTGGTCTAATTTAACTCTTAAATTAATTGATTAATTCAACACTTAAATCAATCAAGCTAAAATTGACCCTCAAAGTTAGCCCCAAAAATCGATCCACTAGGAGATACCATTTTTGAACACCTTAGAAAATTCTCCTTATTAATTAGGAAGCTAATTGGATTTTGTGTGTGACCCAATAGGTTCTACCATGCATTGGACATGAGTTCACAACTTCTTGTTACTTTTGAATATCTTATATTCATTATAGTTTAAAACTGCTTTTAAACTAGTCAACTTAATTCAATTAATCTCATTAATTGAAGGGTACCCAATCTCCATGGTTAATGTCCAACCTCAATCCTATAAAAACCTAACTAATTGGCCAAAATGAATATTCTGTAGAACCATCATCACTCTATGCGTGCCATACAAATATGATCCTTCTATCTTTAATTTCCCGAAAGATGCCTATGGCAAGATATTTGTCAGCTTTCTAATAGCCTCGATACTATGTCTCTATTCTCAATGTTCAACCCTATTGTGTGACCTCACATGTGGAAAATTACTTTTCAAAATTTTCACACCACCTTGCGCAAGGATATCTTGAAATCAATCATTATAGAACACATAAGAGATGTATTCGCTCTTCACAACAAAAAGGGGTCAGATTCTATCTTGAATCTCACAAACCTCCATGCCAAGTAGCTCATACCTAATCTCAACTAAAAATACCCGCTAGGTGGTCAAAGATAAGTCAAAGCATGAAGACCAGACACAAGGTTACCATAGATCCTTAGGACAGAGGACTAATAATATGCTCTAGGGTAAGTAGGAAAACTAGCCACAACCAACTTACCACAATAACTATTTGGTAGATTCTTTGATGGGTCTTCAGTGCCTTGTTCTCTAATAAGCACCCACTAACATGCACCCATATCTCATACAATTGCTCATAGAATGGAGCAATCTCCAACCCTTGAATTTATGCATTATTAGTATAAGTCTATCCATATTTTAGATGTCTTTTCTCATAAGATCCTATGACTTGGAAAATTTAAGATCACAACCATGTGAGACTTATTCCATGGTCACCAAACCAAGTCCCACAGTCATAGGTGATCTAAGGGCTTCACCTAAATGCAAGTAAAAAAAAAATTAAGCTTAAGATGAAGATGGCCATATCAAGAATATCATTCAATTAAGATTGTACCACGAGTGAAATAGTTTACAAGGCCAATCTCATTGGCTTGTAGAGCATTATTCGAATAAAACCCCCAAAATAAGGGCTACCAGCATAGCCTAGGTGCTGGCTAGGTGCCATGCGCACAGCTTGCCTAACAGTGCGCCAGGGCTTCCAGGCAGTCCAATTTTAAGGCTTTAGGTATGCTTTGAGTTTTTTTTACTAACTCCTTGAATGCTCAACAAGTTTTTGCATCATACATATTGGATGCACAAATGTTGTGCATGGTCTCAAAACTATGTTTGACATTTTTTAGTATTTTTAAAAATTGGTTGAAGTTAATTTTTCAACGTTGGCGTAAGAGTTATGCTTGTTCAATTATTTGTTTATGAGATAAGCATTTAATTATTAGAATTAATTATTAATTCTTCATTTATTTATTATTTTTTAATCATTAAATGGATGTTGAATGAATGTGGATGATCATGATCCTTTAATGATTTTATTTATTTCATGTTATTAAAATGGGTTGTATTAAATGAGGCTTGCATGTCTCTTGTTTTATCTTGTAAAAGTTATGAGAGTACAATCACTAGGCATGAGGTTTTCTTTCTCTTGTAAAAGTTATAAGGAGCAAAGAGAATCCAAGGAGGCTTGAAGACCTATGAATGTATGTGACATACTCATGTAATAGTTTAGTTTAATTAACCCTCTTAAAATCAATCGAGTGATGCACCTATGGCTCTAAGTGCATCACTTAGTTATGCTCATTGTCATCCCACCCTAGGAGTATGAAAGGCACATTATTTATTTATGCTTTCTATATCCTTTTAATGTATGAGATGCATGATTAGGATTTAGAGAACATAAATAAGAAGATAAAAATGATGAGATCTTTGCAAGCAAAAATCCTCCAATTAGAATGTCTAACTATTTTTTCAAATGTTAAGTCAAAATGGATTCAAGTTAAAATAGTTTTAATTAATCTAAGATTTCAACCAATAGTGTATGCCATAATGATCTACCAATTTTGTGTGATGGCACTCAATCACGGGGGTTACACTTAGGAGAAAAGCTGCGAGCATACATTTAGCATGAGATGCACCTTTGACTTGGGAACCTTTATGCATTGGCATTCAGTCACAGGGGATGACATGAGGCTGTCTTGAGATAAAGCTTGATTGGTAGATTTGACTAAACACTTAGTAGTATAGATAGTGCACAATCACGTGGATCTATATAAAAAGTGAGATAAAATAAATAAAGAGTTGTATGAGATGCAATTAGCAAAAGTTGTTTACCCTTGGATTACTCATGGATATCACTTAGTCACAGTGGTCCATTGGCAAGTCACTGGGGTCTTGATTCTCACTAGAAAATTTAATTTCCCAAATTCTTTTTATGGGTGAAGGATTTGATAAAATAATGGGTGAAAAACATGCTTGAAAGACCATAAACATGTTTTCAGTATCAAAATTAATAACATGCTTATACTCTTTTTTTGCTGATTGTAGATTTTGGAAATCTTCAAACAAAAATGGCTAAAAATCTACGCACAAGTATTTTGGAAACCAATAAACTCATCAAGCTTAACTCTTAAGATTGGTTAAGAAACCTTAAATAATTCTTGACTCAGATAAGAGGACAAATGTTCTTGATCAAAGTCCACTAGACATAATGGGTGACGACGTAACTGAAAAGATTCATGAAGTGTTCATGAAATTTGTAGATGATGATCTACAAGTTAGATGCCTCATGTTGGCATCCATGACTAATGAGCTCCAAAAGGCTCATGAGCACATGAAACATGCTTTTGAGATCTATACACACCTATAATAGTTGAATGTTGTTCAAACAAGACATGAAAGGTTTGCTTTGTCTAAGGAGCTTTTTTGGGCATGGATGGGTGATAGGTTAAATATCCATGATCATGGGCTAAAGAATATAGGACTCATTGAAAAGCTTAGACAACGCGATGTGATTATAGACAATGACTTTCACATATATTTGATCCTCTAGCTGTTGCCACCATCATTTAACTAATTCATTGTGAACTTTAATATGTCTAAGCAAGCAAATAGTGATGATAAACAAATTGATAAACATGCTAGTGATTGCTAAGGCGACAATGAGAAAAGGAAAACCTCTTATGATGGCATCATTCTCCAAGTCGAAAGGTCCTAGGGGCCTTAGAAAGGGAGATAAAAGGAAGAAGAGTTTTTCCTCAAAAGGAACACAACTCAAAAAAGGTTCTAGAAGGATACAAAATAAGGCTAAGATTGATGGAAATTATTTCCATTGTGGTAAAAAGGGATACTGGAACAGAAACTATAAAGCTTACCTTGCGACTCTTGAGAAGGGTATGTATTTCTTTGAGGTGTGTTTGATAACTAATTCTTCCTCATGGGTATTTGATACCTCATATGGTTCTCATCTATGTAATTAATTAAAACAAATGGAAAAAAGGAGTCTACATAAAGGGGATATAATCTTCCACCTTGGAAATAGAGCGAGAGTTGCAGCCAAGGTCCAAGTTGTAATCAAGTTAGACTTAGGGAGTTTTTGTATTGCTCTTAATCTAGTTTACCATGTACCCAACCTTATTAAGAACATTGTTTCAATTCCCATTTTAGATAATGAAGGATTTGATTTTTCAATATCAAATGGGAAGTTGAAAGCATTAAAGAATGGTTCTTTAATTTCTCAAGGTACATTAGTTAACGGATTATACATACTTGATTCTTATATTACTCTAATGAACATTCAAACAAATAAAAGGAAGCTAGATATCCAAGAAGATTGCATGCTATCTCATATAAGACTTGGTCATATATCCAAAAATAGGATGAGCAAGTTAGAAGCTCTCAAAGCACTAAAAATTAGTGGCATTGAGGACCTTTCCACTTACGAATCATGTTTAAAGGGAAAAATGACCAAGGCTCCCTTTGTAGGACAAAAAGATCGCTCCACAAATCTATTGGATTTAATTTATTCAGATGTTTGTGGACTACTAAAAATTAGTGCAAGAGGTGACTAATCTTACTTCATTACCTTCACCAATAATCATAGTCGTATGGACATGTGTATCTTTTGAAGTACTAGTTTGAAGCCTTTGAAAAGTTCAACTAGTACAAAAGTAAAGTAGAAAAGCAAAAAAGACTTAGCATTAAAGCTCTTCAATTGGATCAAGGAGAAGAATACCTAAGTATCAAATTCTTGGATTATCTAAAAGAGAATAGCATTTTCTCATAATAGACTCCACCCAACACACCTCAACTTAATGGAGTAGTTGAAAGGAGAAACTATACCATGTCGACATGGTACGACCCATGATGAGTTTTGTTTTATGTACCCATATCCTTTTTAGGATACGCCTTATTGATTGTGGTGAACTTACTAAATATAGTACCCTCAACTTCGGTAGCAAAAACATCATATGAGATATGGCATGGCAAAGCACCCTCTAGAAGGTAAGATAGGCACTAGGATCTATAATCAAAACTTTAGAA
Source organism: Jacaranda copaia (assembly GCA_014898725.1). Lineage (NCBI taxonomy): Eukaryota > Viridiplantae > Streptophyta > Magnoliopsida > Lamiales > Bignoniaceae > Jacaranda > Jacaranda copaia. The sequence continues at coordinate 2,561,014 of JACGDI010005831.1, forward strand.
CATGAAATAACTAGTGCATACTAGTATTACATGGATCTAATCATGCCTTGGATTCAGACTTAGATATAGGATTACCTTGATAAGCAAATCCGGAATGAAACAAGTGAACTCTTCACCAATTCCAAATTCTGTCTGCTTGCGGCATAGCAAAGTAATAGCAACTATATCCCTACCAAATCACCTCCAAAAATTCCAAAACAATTACCGAAGATAGACAACACCTTGGAGAAGCGTCGTGCAAAAATTTAGATCTATTTGCCATCTAGATCATCCTGGAGAAATTTGCAAAGTTGGACCTTGCGTAGAGAGCTCTCCAGAAATAGAGCAAGCTACATGTCTTGCCTCTATTGAGATAGTCCACACACCAATAAAACTTCATAAATTCTCTAATTCATAAGCTGGATTAGAAATATATAATTAGGGATAGAGGAGGCTGAAATTTTGGTAAGAGGAGGAAGAAAAGCTAAGCCTTCAACAGATGAAATGCTAGCTTGCACAAGGGGTTGATTTTGGAGGGAAAAATGAAGAATCTAATTCTTCACACATTTTACACACCACATTCTCTCTTTGGCCAGCTCCCATGGTATATATATAGATGTGGATTTATGTGATGCCAAGGTGGCAAGGGAATCTAAATTTCATTTGAATTTCATTTGCACTTTAATTATATTTGGAATCACATTTCAAATTAATTATGATGCCATCTCAAATCTTAGTTGAGTCTTCCATCCAAAAATGCATTCCTCCTAATTAATCAAATTAAACTCTTTAATTTAATTAACTATGCTTTGACTTAACTCTTTAAGTCAAACTAGCTTAACTATTTAAGCTTAATTGTTAACTCTTTAAGTCAACTTGACCAATTGTTGGTCATGTTGTCGGTCATGTTGGCACTAAATAATTAACTCCTTAATTATTAGTCTAACTTAACTCCTTAAATTAGTTGATAAATTTAACTCTTAAATCAATCAAGCCAAAAATTAACCCTCAAATTTGGCACCAAAAGTTCAGTCTACTAGGATAGAGAGATCTCTTTTCTAATTTCTTAGAAAATTCTCTCCATCAATTAGGAAGCTAATTGAATTTTGTGTGTGACCGAATAGGCTCTACCATTCATTGGACATAGGCTCACAATGCCTTGTGACTTTTGAGTATCTTACATTCATTTTAGTTTAAAACTCCTTTTAAACTAGTTGATTCAATTCAATTAATCTCATTAATTAAAGAGTACCCAATCTTCATGGTTGATGTCCAACCTCAATCCCATGGAGCACAACTAATTGGCCAAAATGAATATTCTAGAGAACCATCATCTCTCTATATGTGCCATGCAAATATAGTCTTTTCGTCTCTTATCTCCTAAAAGAGGCCTAGGGCAAGTATTTGTCGGCTCCCTATTAGCCTTGATCGTATGTCTATATTCTTAATGTTCAAATCTATTTGTGACCTCATCTTTGGAAAACTCCTTTTCTAAATTGTCACACCACCTTACACAAGGATTTCTTAGAATCGATCATTATAGAACACATAGGAGATGTACTTGCTCTTCATAATAGCGAGGAGTCAGATTCCATCTTAGATCTCACAAACCTCCATACTAAGTAGCTTATACACAATCTTAGCTTAAAAGACTCACTAAGTAGTCAAGGATAAGTTAAAGCACGAGAATCGAACATAAGATTACCATGAATCTTTAGGTTAGAGGACTAATAATATGCACTAGCATAAGTAATAGAATTAGCTACTATCGACTTGCCACTTCGGCTATTTGGTGGATTTTTTGGTGGGTCTTCAATACCTTATTCTCTAAAAAGTACCCACTAACATGCACCTATATCTCATACAGTTGCTTGTGGAATGAAGCAATCTTCAACTCTTAGATTTATGCATCGTTAATGCAAGATGCCCCATCTCACAAGATCCTATGACTTGAAAGATTTAAGATCACGATTATGTGAGACTTATTCCTTGGTTACCAAACCAAGTCCTACAGTCTAAGGTGATCTAAGGGCTTCATCCAAATGCAAGTGAAGTATAATAAAACATAAGATGAAGATGGCCATATAAAAAATATCATTTGATAAAGATTGCTTTATAAGATAATAGTTTGTACAAGACCAATCTCATTGGCTTGTAGGGTACTATTCCAACACCTTTTACCACTATCTAAAGGTTTGGAGATCTTTGCCCTATGTGGAATGAACATGGGAGATAAGTTGGATAGTAGATCTACCTTATGGAAGTTTATGGAATACCTAAGAGAGTCTATGGGTTATACTTCTTTGATCCCTTTAAACAAAAGTTGTTTATTTCAAGGAACACTTACTTTTATAAAAGAAATTTCTATTAGATAGAAATGGCATTGTCATTGAACTTGATGAAGTTTAAGACGATCAACAAACCCCACAAGTGGTAGAAACATGCAACTTGAGCCTTGTACACAACTTCTAAGAAGGTCTAATTGGATTAAGAAGCAACTTGAAAGGTTCAGATTTCTTCATGAGATAGGTCAGTCAGATAGTGATTCAAAGACCTATGAGAAAGCTATATTGGACATAGATTTAGGATGTTAGCTTGAAGCCATGAGATCTGAAATGGACTTTATGTACTCAAACAAAGTATGAATTTTGGTAGATCCACTAGATGGAATAATTCTCATTAGTTGCAAATGGATCTATAAGCAAAAGCTTGGATAACTTTTAAGGTGTGACTAGTTGTAATGGGTCACACTCAAAGACTAGGTATTGATTTTGAGGAAACTTTTTCATCGGTCATTATACCTAAGTCCATACAGATTCTACTTGCTATAGCTTTATATTATGAATCTGAGATATGAAAAATAGATGTGAAAACCACTTTCTTCAATGGTGACATTGAAGAAGAAATTTATATGGAGCAATTATAAGGTTTCACATCTAAGGGGAATGAGCAAAAGGTTTGCAAACTCTAGAGATCTATTTATAGATTGAAACAAGCATCTTGAAGTTGGAACATACATTTTGACAAAATAGTCAAATCATTTGGCTTTTTCGAAATGTGTATGAACCTTGTGTGCACAAGAAAGCTAATAGGAGTTCAGTATAGTTTATTGTACTTTATGTTGATGATATCTTTCTCATTGGGAATAAGGTAGGAATGTTAGAGTGTACTTAGCATAGTTATCTACACAATTTTCCATGAAGGATTTGGAAAAATCTTTCTACGTATTGGGAGTACGTATCTATAGAGATAGATCACAGAGGATGCTAAGGGTTTCCCAAATCCCGTACATTAACAAAATACTAAAGAGGTTTAGTATGGAGGAATCTAAAAGGGGATTCAAATTCTAGTTTTCAATCTGATGTAGATGACCTTAAATCCTCTTTTAGATTTATATTTTATCTCAATGGTAGCTCAATAAGTTGGAAGAGTTCCAAGCAAAACACCATGGCCAACTCGACCACAGAGGCAGAATACATAGTAGCTTTGGAAGCTGCAAAGGAGGTATTTCAATTAAAAACTTCATTCAAAAGTTGAATGTAGTGCCCAGCATTGTTGTGCAGCAGTTGTTTTTGTGACAACAATGGGGCGACAGCATAAGCTAAAGAGCCAAGATCTCATCAGCGACCTATGCACATTTTGAGATGATATCATTTCATTCAGGAGATCATTGATAGAGGTAACATTCGAGTGGATAGAGTTACCTCAAAAGAGAATATAACAGATCCACTGACAAAAACCATATCATGAAAGGTCTTTGAAGAATATCTTGAGAAGATGGGTCACAAGGCCATGAGGTATTGGCTTTAGGGTAAGTGGGAAGTTATTAGAATAGTGCCCTACAAGCTAATGAGATTGGCCTTGTTAAAGCTATCTCCTTGTAAAATAATTTTGATTGAGTGATAATGTTTATATGGCCGTCTTTATCTTATGCTTTATTTCACTTCCTAAGCATTTGGATGAAGTTCATAGATCACACATGAGTACAGAATTTGGTCAGTTCACTGGGTGGCGATCATGGAATAAATTTTATATAGTCATGATCTTAAATCTTTCAAGATATAGGAACTTACAAGATAGGGCATCTAAGATTTAGACAGACTTGCACTAATGATGCATAGATTCAAGAGTTGGAGATTACTTTATTCCATGAGCAATTATATGAGATACGAGTGCATGTTATAGAACGAGACACTAAAGACCAATTGGATAATCCACTAGATAGTCATAATGGTAAGTCAGTAGTGGCTAGTTCTCTTGTTTATGCTAGTGCATATCATTAGTCATCCAACCTGAGGATCCATGATAACCTTTTGTCTGGTCCTCATGTTTTGACTCTTTCTTGACCACCTAGTGGGTTTTTTCGGTTGAGATTGGGTATGAACCACTTGGCATGGAGGTTTGTGAGATCTAAGATGGAATTCGAATCTTCACTTTTGTGAAGTGCGAGTGCATCTACTATAGTTCTATAATGATCGATTATAAGAAATCCTTGTGTAAGGTGGCGTGAAGATTTGGAAAAGGAGTTTTCAAAAAGAGAAGTTACACAAGGGAATTGATTATTGAGAATAGATGCATATTATTGAGGTTATTAGAAAGTTGACAAATAAGTTGCCCCAGGCCTCTTTTGGGAGATACGAGATGGAATGACTGTATTTGTATGGTAAGTGTAGTACTATGATGGTTTCCTAGAATATTTATTTCGGCTAATTAGTTTGGCTCCATAGGCTTGAGATTAGACATTGACCATGGAGATTGGGTGCTTTTCAATTAATGAGATTAATTAAATTAAGTCAGCTAGTTTAAAAGGAGTTTTAAAATAAAATGAATATAAGATATTCAAAAGCTATAAGGAGTTGTCAGTTCATGTCCAATGAATGGTAGAACCTATTGAGTCACACACAAAAGCCAATTAGCTTCCTAATTTTTAGGGGAAATTTTTCTAATTGTTAGAAAAAGATTTCTCCTAGGAGACTAATGTTTTTATGGGTGCCAATTTTAAAGGCCAATTTTAGCTTGATTAATTTAAGTGTTAAGTTAATCAGCTAATTTAAGGAGTTAAATTAGATCAATAATTAAGGAGTTAATTATTTGGTGCCAACATGATCACCAAATGATCAAGTTAACTTAAAGAGTCAAAAGTTTATTAATTGAATTAAAATGTTTAATTTAATTAATGGAAAGAATATAATTTTTTGAGGGAAAATTCAAATGAGATTTGAGTTAACATCTTAATTAATTTGAAATGAGATTCCAAATGTAATTAAGATGCAAATGAAATTCAAATGAGATTCTGATTTACATTTGCCACATGGCAACCTACTTGACCACTCCAACCTCATGCATTGTGTGATGCCATCTTAGCATCACACATTTTTAGCATCTATATATAGATATAGAGAGAGAGGATTGGTCGTAGCATCAAAGGTGTGAAGATTAGAATCTTTGCAAATTTCTTCTGAAACTATTTTGTAATCATTGCATTCATATGTTGAAGGCTTTGCTCTATTCTTCTTGCTTCCAACCTAAAATTAGCCTCCACTAGTATTGAATCGTTGGTCTTATTTCAACTTATGGACTAGAGATTTTAGAAAATCTAATTGGTGGGTGGATTATAATAATAGAGGTAAACAAGTTAGTTTGCTAGATTTTGGAGATCCATCTACACAGAGTCCAATTTGGCGATTGTCTCTAGGGAGTTGCAAAAGGCCTTTTGATTCAAAATTTTTACAGAGAGCTCTTCAATGTTTTGAGAAGCTCCAATAATTTTTTGGAATTTTTGGAGGAATTTTGGTGGGGCAATTTTCGTACACTTGAACCTATGCCAGTTGCAAACATTTTTTGGAATAGGGAAGAGTTTAGTAGTCTCTCCTTGGATTTTGCTTTCCAAGATAATGCTTTTACCAAATTTGAACCCTAGCATGATTAGATCCTTGTTATGCTTGTAAGCACTAGTTAATTTCATGCTTTTGAAGTTTTGATAATTAGATCCTAGTGCGTTACTTGCTTTCAATATTTACAATATGCGTTTAATGATCCTAGAAGTATTCATCACAATATCCTCACAACTTGCCAACTAGCAAGCCTACTTGCATGCTTAGTTGGATTTTAATTTCCATAATTAAAATTCCATTTTAGATGTATTAATTTTTCCCAATTTGAGAGTGATACATATAAAAAACATGTTAGTTATTAATTTCAAAAGATAAATAGTTAATTTTAATTAACACTCTAGTATTTATTTTATGCTCAAATAAAATATCGACAAGTGTCAAAGATGAAATGTCTACATCTATGAACCTATTAAATCAAAAATATTTGATATTATTTCTTGATATATGATATTATCATATTGAAGATAACCATAAAAAAGCCAATATGGAATTCTCCCATTAAGAAACTATATAAAAAGGGTGATCAAAGCTCATTCTACACATAATACAAATTCTATTAAGTAAGAGGAACTTTAAATGAGTCTAGCGATTCTGTCAATTAAATTCAAGAAGATCCATGGTGTTCAAGGTGTTCTTCATAGAGCTCATTTATTTTGAAATTTAATTTGGGATTAAGGTATGGAGCCCTCAAATTGGCACTATTTTATTCAAATTAAATTCAAGGTGATCTACAACATTCAAGGTGTTCTTCATGGAACTCGTATATTTTGGCGTTCAATTTAAGATTAAGGTGTGAAGCCCTCAAATTGGCATTATTTTCTTCAAATCAAATTTAAGGAGATCTAGATGTTCAAGGCATTCATCATGGAGCTCATTAAATTTCAAGATCATATTTGGAAGAGAAGAATATGAGGACTAGATTAGAGATTGAATACACAATTGATAAGTTTAAATTTCATTTTATTTGTATCAATTTTTCTTGTTTTGTAATTTTATTTAATATAGCAAAAAAGTTTGTGCTTACAAATTTTTGGTATGCTCAGTGGGGTTATCTCTACCTCTCATATTTTTCTTTCATCAAGATTAAAGTATCAAATGGTTGCCAACAAGATTGCAACATCGAAAATTGCTATCTAAAATTCCTCAAGTGTTGGAGCAAAAAGTGTTAGCATCATCATAAGAAATATGTCCAAAATGTTTCAATCATCTTCAAAGGTGGCTATTTCACTTGTTGCGGAAAATTTGTTGACACATTTTGTTGACATGAGTAAAGATAGTGGAGACTCAAAGGAAGAATTTACATCATGCATTCCCCACTCAATATCAAATTCCTCAAGTATGGCAATGATGATGGCAACAAGTGCTATAACCTTGAAGGAATAAATTTCAAATTTGACAAAGGCCATTGAAGGACTCATGAAACATGTCCAAGATCAAGACTTTCAAATCTCCAAATTGATGATCAAGGTGGACAATCTTGATGCTAGTTGCATGGTGGAGAAACAAATTGAGGCTCAAGACAAAGGCAAAACATCCACAAGGAGACAATCAACCAAAAATGAGGAGATTGCAACAAAAGAACTACAAGGTTCCATTGATGGACTACTTTCCATTGACCTTATAAAGGAGTTTATTATGGGAACTATCAAAGACAAGCTTGATATAAGTTTTAAGTCATCTATAATTTACTCCAAGCCATATATTCAAAGGATTAACAACTTGAAGATACCAATTGGTTATTAGTCCATACTGATTCAACAATTCGATGCCAAGGGCAACCCAAAGTAGCACATGGCTTATTTCATTGAGACTTGTAAAAATACTAGGACATATGGATAACATTTGGTCAAGTAATTTGTTCGATCATTAAAGGGTAATGCTTTTGATTGGTGTGTTGACTTGGAGGTAGGCTCTATCAATAGTTAGGAGCAATTGGAACACGAGTTCCTCAATTATTTCTACAGCACTTGGAGGACAATCAGTCTGATTGAACTCATCAACTCTCACAAATGGAAAGAATAATTTGACATTGACTAAATAAATCACTGTAGAAATTTGATCATTAACTTCAAAGATCAATTATTTGAGGCTTTAGCCATTAAGATATGTACCAAGGAATGCATTTGAGTCTTTGCTATATACTTTGTGGAATCAAACCAAAATATTTTAAAGATTTGGCATATAATATTGAAATGAGCATGAATTTTGATGAACAAGAGGACTCAAGTGATTCTGATGATGATAATGATGATAATGTTGAGTGCAGTTAATTTTCATCTTCAAATCACAAATGCTCCTTGATAAGAGCCCTAACTATCAATAATATTCCTAGCTAAGAGCATAAATAATCTAAATAATCTAAAATTCCCAAGTCTCTAAGTCTCCAAATCCAAGACCCGAGTTGTCAAGTCCTCAAGTTCAAGACTTTTTAAGTCTCCAAATTTAAAAATCGAGTCTTCAAATCCAAACTCAAATCTCTAAGTCTCTAAATCTATGACTCAAGTCACTCGACCTTCAAGTCAAGGCTCAAGTCTCTACGTCTCTAAGTTTAAACACAAAATTTCAAGTCTCCATATCAAAGAATCAAGTCTCCAAATCTTCAAGCACAAAGTTCAAATCTCCAAATACTATGTGCTCCTTGATAATGAAAACACGTGTGGCACTAGGGTCTAAATATTTGCAAAGAAATGAATAATATAGCTCACACAACACCAAAAGAATCAAGGAATTCATAGGATTCAGATATAGAAAGGAAAAATACCCAGGTGTAAGCAGAAAATTCGAAGAGCAAGAGTCAAACTCTTTCCTACCGTCAAAGGGGCTCTTCACCAGCATAGCAGAATCACCGCCATTTTTTCCTTTGATAGACTTATCCATTTGGGCTGAAATTTTATATGGAACTCCTAAATCCTTTGAAGATTCTACATTCCAAATTTCAAGCCGATTAGAACTCTAGAGGTACTCCAACCAAAGGCAAAAACAGGCTATCAAAAATAGCTTCAATCAAGAGCAAAAGAAACCATACTAGATTGACTCTAATGAAAATGTACACACACAAATTCAATGGAATATTCTATAAAGAAATGATTGAAAATATGCAAAGAATGAGGGGAGAAAGGCTAAGAATATTGTGGTGGAACGAGGAGGGAGAAAAGAAGAGAATGATGGGAGACTAACAAATTAAATTCCCACTACATAATATTGTTAGGAGAATGTTACACAAAATGTGCTAACCTCATGCTCATATGGCCAGTCACACACTATATCTATATATAGGAGTGGTCACACACCTCCTTCAAGGAGATGGTACCAAGTGTCCATTGTTTAGGTGGCCACTAAATTTGTGATTAGTAAATGTAATTGAAGCACCAATTTCAACCAATGAAATATTTTGGAATTAAATTCTAATTCTTATTAAATGAACTCTCCATTTAATAATTCTCCCAAACATTATCTCCCTAAGTTAATTAAATTAAACACTTTAATTTAATTAACAATCGTTTGATTTAACTCTTAAGTCAAAGCGCTTAACATTTTAAGCTAGTCAAAATTAAATTAACCCTTAAATTAATTTTAACCAATTGATAGTCATGAGACATAAATTAATTAATTTTTAATTAATTGATCTTAATTTAGATCTTTAATTAATTTGACCAATTTAAGAATTAAATTGATCAAATTAAAATGACTACAATTTTACTTTCTCCGAAAATTGGTCATGAATTTTCTAACTCTTAGAAAATTCTCCTTTCTTCAATGGACCATGTCATTGGCTTTTGTGTGTGACCCATTAGGTTCTACCATTCGTTGGATATGGGCTTACAACTCTTTGTGATTTTTGGAATATCAAATATTCACTTTAATTTAAACTCCTTTAAATTATGTGACTTAATTCAATTAATCTTATTAATTGACGAGTACCCAATCACCACAGTCGATGTCCAACCTCAAGCTCATGGAGCCTAACTAATTGGATGAAATGAATGCTCATGAAAAACCATTACATATATTATGCAAATACAGTTCTTCCGCCTCCTGTCTCCTAAAAGAGGCCTAGGGTAAGATATTTATTGGTTCCCTAATAGCCTCAATACTATGTTTCTTTTCTTAATGTTCAATTTCTTTGTATGACCTCACCTTTGGAAAACTTCTTTTTCAAATTGTCACACCAGCTTGTGCAAAGATTTCTTAGAATCGACTATTATAGAACACATAGGAGATGCATTTTCCCTTCATAAAGACAAGGATTCAAATTTCATTTTAGATCTCACAAAGCTCCATGCAAAGTTGCTCATATGCAATCTCAACCGAAATGACCTGTGAGGTGGTTCAGAAAGAGTCAAAGCATGAGGACCAAACATAAGGTTACCATAGATCCTCAAGTCAGAGGACTAATAATATGCACTAGTATAAGTAGGGAAACTAGCTATTATCGACTTGCCACTATGGCTATCTAGTGGATTCTTTGGTGGATCTTTAATGCCTTATTCTCTAACAAGCATCCACTAACATGTACCTATATCTCATACAGTTGCTCATAGAGTGGAACAATCTCCAATTCTTGGATTTATACATCGTTAGTGCAAGTTTATCCAGATCTTAATTGTCCTATCTCATAAAATCCTATGACTTGGAAGATTTAAGATCACGATTGTGTGAGACTTATTCCATGATCACCACCAAGTGTGCGACCAAGTCCCATAATCTTGTGTGATCAAGGGGCTTCATCCAAATATAAGTGAAGTAAATAAATAGCATATGATAAAGATGGCCATATAATTAATATCATCCAATCAAGATTGTTTTACAAAGAAATAGTTTATAAAGCTAATCTCATTGGCTTACAGGGCACTATTCCAATAATCTCCCACTTGCCCTAAAGCCAATGCCCTATGGCCTTGAGATTCATCTTCATAAGAAGTCTTCCAAAGACCTTTAGCTTTTAGGGGTTAATATAGTAGTTTTACTATGTTGTCTTATGAGGTAACTTTTATCCAAGCAATTATCACCTTATTAATTGATATCATATATCAAATTATAATGCATTTACTGTGTTTGGATAAGTGATGAGATCTTGGCTCAAGTCCTAAATTGTCTTCCAAAGATAATTGCAGGCTCATGCATGCTAGGCACTACATCCAACCCTTGGATAAGGTTTCTATCTAAACACTGTCCATTGTAGTTTCCAAAACCACAAAGTATTTCACCTTAGTGGTTATCTAGGCCATGATGTCTAGTTGGAACTTTTCCATCATAGAATGCCACCATTAAGGTAAAATATGTATCTAAAGGTGAATATTAAGTCATCTATATTGGATTGGAAACTAATATCCAAAAACTCTGCGAGTTTCAATTCTTTATTGCTGTATACCAAAAAATAAGTCTTTAGTTCTTCTCAAGTACTTAAGGATTGATTTTATAGCTATCTAGTGACTCTCACTGGGATTGAATTGAAATTTACTCGTAATGCTTCGCAAGTATGCCATATTCGGTCTAGTACATTGAACAACATATATTATGCTTCTAATAGCGGAGGCATAAGGTATGTGAGACATTCTTCATTTCTCTTTGTTAGTCTTGGGGGGGCATAGATTTCAAGGGATGAATGTCATGTCCCATTAGATTCTTCCATACTAAACCTTTTTAGTATCTTGTTTAATGTACGGGATTTGGGAAAGCCCCAACATCCTTCTTGGAGAATTAAGTTGATAACCATGATTTAGTACACTCTAACATTTCTCTTTCATTCTTAATAAAAAGAATGTCATCGACATAAAGCACAATAAACTATATATTACTCCCACTATCCTCTTGCACACAAATGGTTCATACACCTTTCTGACAAAGCTAAATGATTTGACTTTCTAATCAAAATGTACGTTCCAAGTTCGGGATGCCTATTTAAGCCTATAAATGGACCTCTAGAGTTTGCAAACCTTTTGCTCACTCTTCTTGGATGCAAAACTTTGTGGTTGCTCCCTATGAATCCTTTTTCAATGTCATCATTGAGGAAAGGCATTTTCATATCCATTTTTCATATCTCATAGTCGTAATATGCGGCTATGGCAAATAAAATATGAATGGACTTGGGTATAGCGATTGGTAAAAAAGTTTTCTTGAAATCAATAGTAGGCCTTTAAAAGTCACCACTTCTCTATCTACCTCAAGTTTTGGCTTATAGATCCACTTGCAACCAATGAAAATTATTCCATTTGGTGGATCTACCAAAGTCTATACTTTATTTGAGTACATGGAGCCCATTTTGGTTCTCATAGCTTCAAGCCAATGTCCTGAGTTTATTTGCAACATAGCTTCCTTATAAGTCTTCAAATCTCTCTCTGATTGACCTATCTCATGAAAAAATTTAAACTTTTTGGGTTACTTCTTGATCTGGTCCGAGCTTCTCAAAGGTTGTGTACTAGGCTCTTTGATATTTATTTATTTCAACTACTTGTGGGATTTATTAATCGTCTTGAACTTTATCAAGTTCAACAACAACACCATTTCTATTCAATAGAAATTTCTTTTCCAAAAAGGTGGTGTTCTCTGAAACAAACAGATTTTGTCCCGAGGGATCATAATAGTAATAACCCATAGACTTTCTTGGGTTCCTACAAATTTGTACAAGGTAGATCTACAATCTAACTTATCTCCCACTGTCCGTCTCACGTAGGTGGGAGATTCCCAAACTCCTAGATACTGGTAAAAAGGTGCTTTGCCATGCCATATCTCATATGGTATTTTTGGCACAGACTTTGAAGGTACTACTTTTAGTAACTTCACTGTCATCATTAAAGCATATCCTCAAAAGGATACAGGCACATTGAAGAACCTTATTATGAAACCTACCATGTTCAATAAGATACGGTATCTCCTCTTAACTACTTCATTGTGTTGGGGTATGCCAGGTGGAGTCCATTGAGAGAAAATCCCATTCTCCTTTAAATAATTTAAGAATTCAGTACTTAAGTATTCACCCTCTCAATCTGATTGAAGGGCTTTAATACTAAGTCCCTTTTGCTTTTCTACTTCATTCTTGCACTCTTTGAACTTTTCAAAGGCTTTGAATTTGTTCTTCATAAGATACACATGTCCGAACCGACTATAATCATTGATGAAGATAATGAAGTAAGAATAGCCTTATCTCCCACTAACTCTTAGTAGTGCATAAACATCCGTATGGATCAAAAATCCAAAGTATTTGTGGTGCACTCCATTTGCCCCACAAATGGAGCCTTGGTCATTATTCCTTTAAATAAGATCACAAGTAGGAAGGTTCTCAATGCTACCAATATTTAGTGCTTTGAGTGCTTCCATCTTGTTTATCTTATTTTTTGAGATATGCCCAACTCTTATGTATCACATCATGGTATTATCTCGAATATCTAATTTGCTTACTTAGTTGAAAGTGCATTAGTGATGGTTAAGAATCTAATATGTACAATCTTTTGTTAAGTATACCATGAGCAATTAAAGAACCTATTCTATAATGCCTTTAATCTCCCAATTGATATAGAAGGATCAAATCCTTTGCTATCCAAAACAGAAATTGAAATAATGTTCTCAACAGTATATGGTATGTTATAACGAAGGTCCAATACAATTATGGAGTTCTCTAAGTCTACCTTATTGTATGCCTTCGGCTTTGGACATAACTCTTGTTTCTTAGCCAAGACGGTGGATTATATCTACATCACTTGGTTCTATTCTTCTTTCTATTCTTTATAACAACTTACAAAGGAAAGAACCACATGCTTCATATATCCACGAGGAAGAATTTAACTTAAAATACACTTCAATAAAGTACATACCCTTCTTAAGGGTTGCAAGGTATTCCTTGTAATAGTACTTTCAATGGCCTATTTTGCCTAAGTAGAAAAAAATAATATTAACTATTTTTTCTATAATTTTCTTGACCCCTCTGGATGCCTTTAATGGTTGTTTTCCCTTAGAGGAAGAACCTTTCTTCCTTTTACCTCCTTTTCTGGTACCCCTTGGGCACAAAAACGTGGAGGAGTAAACAAGTGTCAAAGGTTTGCCCTTATTATGGTATTCTCCTTCTAGATCAACACTTTGATCATTAAAACTCAGCGAGGATGGGAGGATCAAATCCTCATGGAGATCATTGTCCATCACTACGTCCAAGTAGAAAAAGCTTCTCCAAGCTTAATCATCTTTATACCATGATTGATGACACATGACTTCCCATCCATCTTAGCTTGAAAAGTCTCCTTTAACAATATGAACTTCTCATACCTCATTTGCTTTACAACTCTTTATAAGTTTTAACCAAGGTACCATTCATGTGTCCTTGAGACTTTTAAGTTTATAGATGCCATCATGAGCTTAAGGGATTAGATGATCCTAAGCCTAATTATGAACTTTTCACATGTCTCTAGATCTACATTAATCCCAAGGGATTAGGAGTACCATGATATAGGACCTATATCCGCTTTTAGGAATCTAGAATGATTTTTGAGGCTAAGTCAATCATGGAAGTTTGGTCTGATTGGTTTATTGGTTTCCAAAATAATGTTGAGTGGAATTATTAGCCATTCTTGAGATTTCACAAATCAGGAAAGGTGAAAAGTATAATATAAGCATGTGATTGAATTTGATATTAAAAATATTTTTATAGTCTTTCAAGCATGTTTTTTTCCACTATTTTATCAAATTCTTCACCCCCAAGAAAAATTCGGGAAATCAAATTTTCTAGTGAGAATTAAGGCCCCAATGACTTGCTAATAGACCCCCATGACCAAGTGCCATCCTCGAGCAATTGAAGGGTAAGCAACTTTTGCTAATTGCGTCTTATGCAACTTTTGATATATTTTACCTCACTTGTCATATAGACTCACAAGACCGTGTGCCATCTATACTACTAAGTATTAAGTCTAACCTACTAATCATACTTTAATTCAAGATGGCCACCATCTATACTCGGTCACAATATCTCCCGTGATCAAGTGCCAATGTGTGAGGGTTCTTAAGTTAAATGTGCATCTCATGCTAAGTGTATGTCATAGCTTTTCTCCTAAGTGTGACTCCCGTGACCGAGTGCCATCACACAAAATCAATAGCAACGTCATGGCATACACTATTGGTGGAAGGCTTGGATTAATTAAAACTCTTTTAATTTGTATCCATTTAGACTTAATGTATTTGAAAACACTTAGATCATTCGAAGTAGAAGGTTTTTGTTTGCAAAGATCTTATCATTATATCTTCTTATTTAAGTTCTCTATATCCTAATCATACATCACATACATCAATAGGATATAGAAAGCATAAATAAGTAAATAGCCTAGAATGCTCTTAGGGTAGGATGACCATGAGCCTAACTAAGTAATGCACTTAGAGTCATAGGTGCATCAATTCGGATGATTTTAAGTTGATTGAATTAAACTAAACTATTACTGAGAGTATCACATACATTCATGGGTCTTCAAATGGCCTCCATGCCTCCATAGGACTCCTTTCTTCTTGCAATATTTACATAAATGGAAATCCTCACTCCTAGTGGTTCTACTGTCTATAACTTTTACAAGATAGAACAAGAGACATGCAAACCTATTTAATACAACTCATTTTAACAATTGAAATAAATAAAATCAATATCAGAGGCTCATGATCATCCCTATTCATTCATCATTCATTCAACATTTAAATTAACAATAAATAAACCAAGAATTGACATTCAATTTCAATAATTAAGTGCTAATCAAATTAAAAAATAATTGGTCATGCAAAAACAAGTATAACATTTATGCATCATATATTTTCCATATTTGGAGATCAACTTAAACAAGTTTTAAAAGCAATTAAACCTGTCTAACAAATTTTTGAGAGTTTGCACAACATTTGTGCAACCATTATGTGTGTTTCAACACCACCTCGGTCACTAAAGAAACCTAAAAATGTCAAAATTCACTCAAGACCAAATGGGCCACTACTAGCTAAGGCAAGCTCAAGGTTGGGTAGCAACCAAAATGGTCACAGCCTTGCCAAGAGCTGTTAATTTGCCGACAGCACCCTTATTTCGGGGTCAAGTGAGAACCAAGCCATTTTTAGCTCAACTTTTATGCAGCAAGATTTTTAGAAAAACTTCTAAACATAAAAACACACAATATGTATGAAGATTTCAGATTAAAACACCTTTAAAAATTGAAATATCAGGTGCCCAAAGATGCTTGAAAAATAAGTTCAAGCAAGAATCATATTCTTCAAAAATCTCCAATTATATTCAGTCCTATTGGACCCAAAAATGACCAAAAATACTTAAGGCCATTCATAACATGCCATATCAGAATATAAAATTCACCAATGCCAAATCAAAAATTCAACATCAGAAAATTGAATCAAAACATGCCTATTGTATGAATTAACAATTAAAGCACACAATAGCATGATTCAATCCATCAATCAAAGAGCCACAAGCAAGATCATCCATACATTCCAACCCATCATATGGATCAAGTACAAGGTGATTATGATCAATTACTTACAAAAACCAATCATCCAAGAAAAGGAAAATCCAAATGCCACATAGATTTAGACATTTATAGGATTTAGATATAGAAAGGGAAAATACCTAGGTGTAAGCAGAAAATTCGAAGAGCAAGAGTCAAACTCTTTTCTACCGTCAAAGGGGCTCTTCACCGGCACAGCAGAATCACCACCATTTTTCCCTTGGATAGACTTATCTATTTGGGCTGAAATTTTAACTAGAACTCCTAAAAATTTTAAGATTCTATATTCCAAATTTCAAGACGATTAGAACTCTATAGGTACTCCAAGCAAAGGCAAAAATAGGCTACCAGAAATAGCTACACTCAAGAGCAAAAAGCAACCAAACTAGATTGACTCTAATGCAAATGTCCACACACTAATTTAATGGCCTATTTTATAAAGAAAGGATGGAAAATATGCAAAGAATGAGGGGAGAAAGGCTGAGAATATTGTGGTGGAAAGAGGAGGGAGAAAATAAGAAAGTGATGGGAGACTAACAACTTAGATTCCCACTACATAATATTGTTGGGAGAATATCACACAAAATGTGCTCATGTCATGCTCATATGGCCATCCACACACTATATCTATATATAGGATTGGTTGCATACCTCTTTCAAGGAGGTGGTGCCAAGTGTCCCTTGCTAGGTGGTCACTAACTTTGTGATTAATGAATTTTACTGAAACACCAATTTTATCTAATGAACTGTCTTGCAATTAAATTCTAATTCATATTAATTGAGCTCTTCATTTAATAATTCTCCAAAAAATTATCTCCCCAACTTAATTAAACTAAATACTTTAATTTAATTAATAATCGTTTAACTTAACTTTTGAGTCAAAGCTTAACGTTTTAAGATAGTCAAAATTAACTCAACCCTTAAATTAATTTTGATCAATTGATAGTTATGTGACATCAATTAATTAATCTTTAATTAATTGATCTTAATTTAGCTCTTAAATTAATTTGACCAATTTAAGAATTAAATTGATCAAACCAAAATGACTACAATTTTACCTTATCCAAAAATCGGTCATGAATTTTCTAACTCTTAGAAAATTCTCCTTTCTTCAATGGACCATGTCATTAGATTTTTTGTGTGACCCATTAGGTTCTACCATTCAATGGATATGGGCTCACAACTCTTTATGACTTTTGGAATATCAAATATTCACTTTAGTTTAAACTCCTTTAAACTGAGCGACTTAATTTAATTAATTTTATTATTGAAGAGTACCTAATCTCCACGGTTGATGTCCAACCTCAAGCCTATGGAGCCAAACTAATTGGTCAAAATGAATGTTCTTGAAGAACCATTCTAGCATTACGCGTACTATGCAAATATGGTCCTGCCGTCTCTTATCTCCTGAAAGAGGCCTAGGGTATGATATTTGTTGGCTCCATTATAGCCTCAATACTATGTTTCTAATCTTAATGTTCAATTCCATTGTGTGACCTCACCTTTGGAAACTCTTTTTCCAAATTGTCACACCACCTTGTGCCAGAATTTCTTGGAATCGATCATTATATAACACATAGGAGATGCACTCGTTCTTCACAAAGACGAGGAGTCAGATTCTATTTTAGATCTCACAAACCTTTATGCCTAGGAGCTCATACCTAATCTGAACCTAAAAGGTCTACTAGGTGGTCAAGGAAAAGTTAAAACATGAGGACTGAACACAAGGTTACCATAGACCCTCAGGTCAGAGGACTAATAATATACACTAGTGTAAGTAGAATAACTAGCCACTATTGACTTGCCACTATAGCTATCTAGTGGATTCTCTTGTGGGTCTTCAATACCTTATTCTCTAATAAGCATCCACTATAGTGCCCTATTCTCTAACAAGCTTTCACTAACATGCACCTATATCTCATATAGTTGCTCATGGAGTGAAGCAATCTCCAACCTTTGGATTTATGCATTATTAGTGCAAGTTTATCCAGATTTTAAATGCCTTGTCTCATAAGATCCTATGGCTTTGAAGATTTAAGATTATGATCATATGAGACTTATTCCATGATCATCACCAAGTGCGTGACCAAGTCCTATAGTCTTGTGTGATCTATAGGGGCTTCATTCAAATGCAAGTGAAGAAAATAAAGAGCATATGATGAAGATGACCATATAATGAATATCATCTAATATAAATTGTCTTACAAGGAAATAGTTTACAAGGCCAATCTCATGGCATGCAGGGCACCATTCCAATAGATAAGAGCTTAAACTATTAATAAAGCTCATAGATACGAGCATAAATTATCTAAATATTCAGAGTCTCCTCATGAGCTCCTTGATAAAAACTTAAACTATCAATAAGGCTCTGAGATATGAGCATGAACTATCTAAATATTCAAAGTCTCCCCCTTTGCTCTTTGATAAGAGCTTAAACTATCAATAAGGCTCTAAAATATAAGCATAAACTATTTAAATATTCAAAGTTTTCCTATGTACTCCTTCATAAGAGCTTAAACTATCTACAATGCTTCTGGGTATGAACATAAACTATTTTTTTTTAAGTTAAAGTCTCCCCATGTACTCCTTGATGAAAGTGTAAACTGTCTATTAAGTTAAATTCAAGTAAACTCTTTGACATAAGTGTAAATTATCAGTCAAATTCAAGTAGACTCCTTGAAATGAGTATAAAATGTCAACTCAAGTTAAATATGCTCCTTTATGCACGAGCTTAATCTGCATGTTATTCCTAGCCTGCATCACACTCCCCTAAAAAGGGATGTTTACTTTGCATTGCGTTATGACTTGATCTATTTACTGGGCAGATAGGAGGACTTGATCATAAAGCTTTTCAGGCATTGGCAATCCACAAGTCTATGAAGATTCCATAAAGAGATATAGTTCTTGATGGTAGCATGTAACATGTTTGTAGAAGGGTTCCATAGCTTAAGGAATGCTTAGAGTATTTCTTGTTGTAGACATATTTGAAAAAATGAGGAGAAAAAGGAAAAATTTTCAAATACTTCAAGTCTTTCCTTTCTCATATATGATTGGCACATCTTTTGCCAAGACTTAAATTAGGGGCATTTGTAGACGTATTAATTTTGCCCAATTAGATAGTAACATGTATAAAATAGTATGCTAGTTATTAATCCAAAATTTTCTATTTATCTTATAATTTATTAAATTTAATTTCAAAAGATAAATAGTTAATTTTAATTAATAATCTAGTATTTATTTTATACTCAAATTAAATATTGACAAGTGTTAAAGATAAAGAGTTTACATCTATGAACCAACCAAATAAAAAATATTTGATATTATTTCTTGATATATGATATTATCTTATTAAATAGATTACAATCAAAAAAGTTAATTTGGAATTCTCTCATCAAACATTTATATAAAGAGGGTGATCAAAGCTTATTCTGCACATAACATAAATTCCAACAAGTGATAGGAATTTTGAAGGAATCTAGCAATTATTTCAATTAAATTTAAGGAGATCCACAACATTCAAGGTGTTTTTCGCGAAACTCATATATTTTGGAGTTTGATTTTAGATTAAGGTGAGGAGACCTCGAATTGGCATTATTTTGTTCAAATTAAATTCAAGGAGATCTATAACATTCAAGGCATTATTCATGGAGCTCATATTTTGGTGTTTGATTTGAGTTCAAGGTGTGAAGCCCTCTAATTGGTGTTATTTTCTTCAAATCGAATTCAAGGAGATCTACAGTATTCAAGGCATTTATCATAGAGCTCATTAAATTTTAAGATCATATTTGTAAGGAAAGAATCAGAAGATTAAATTGGAGATTACCCACAATTGCTAAGTTTAAATTTCATTTTATTTGTACCAATTTTTCTTATTTTGTAATTTTATTATTGTAGACAACAAAATTTGTGCTTATAGTTACATCATTTTGAAATGGACCTTTCCATTTAATTTTTCCTCCAAAATAAGATTCTCTAATTAATTAAATTAACTCCTAAATTTAATTAAATTAATTTAACTCCTTAAGCTGACTAGACTAATTAATTAAATTATCACATGGCCTCATTTGAATTAACACCTTAATTTAATTAGTCTAATTTTACTCTTTGAACTTATTGATTAATTTAACACTTTAAAGTATTCATGCCATTGTGATCAACTCTTAATTAGTCAATTGGTCTCTTCCAAAGTTAACCAATTAAATTATCTAACTTCTTAGATAATTTCTCCAATTTCAATAAGAGTGCTCTAGGCTTTATGTGTGACCATTTAGGTTCACTAATTAATTAGACATTGGCCTCACAATCTTTGAGATTTAGTAAATATTGAATATTTCAATTTGTCTAAGCTCCTTTAGAATAATAACACTTTCAATTGATCTCTATTAATTGAAGAGTGCCCAATCTCCATCGTCAATGCCTAGTACAAGCCTATAGAGCCCAACCAATTGGATAAATTAATCTCAAGTGAACCGTTACCATTTATGATTGTCATGCAAATATGGTTATTCCATTTCCTAACTCTTGAAAGAGGCATGAGGCAAGATATATTTTGGTTCTCTAATATCCTCGATAACTATGTATCTAATCTTTCATGTTCAATTCCTTATTATGAAATCAACTTTGGAAAACTTTTTTTTGAAATTATCAAGTCACCTCGCTCAAGGATTTCTTTGAATCAATCATCATAGAATATATGAAAGACCAACCCATTTTTTACTAATAAGTGAAATAGATCCCATCTTGGAACTTACCAATCTACATACTTCGGTAGCTTGTGCCCAACCTAAGCTCCAATTGACCCACCATGTGGTCCGAGCAAAATGAAAGTCCAAGGATCTAAATTTAGGGTTACCATGGAACCTCAAGTCGAATGACTAATTATATGCACCATTGTAAACTAAAGAATTTCCTAGTACTAACTCTAGCTACCTCGTGGATTCCCTAGGTGAGTCTTCAATGAGCTTGTTCTGTAACAAGCACACATAAATATGCATCCATATCTTAGATTGTCCATGAAGTAGAGCAATATCCAACTTCTTGGAGTATGCATCATTAGTGTAAATCTATCTAAATATTAGATATTAAGATTCTGTGACTTAGAATATTTAAATCATGATTATAGAGACTTGTTTTAATTATCACCATCACATGTACGACCCAATTCCATAGTATTATATGATTTATAAGTTTCAACCAAATGCATGTGAAGAGAAACATAAATGTATAAGATGAAGATGTCTATTTTACTAAATATCATTCAATCAAAACTATTTTACATGAGTAGTTTTACATGCCAATCTAATTGGTTGTGGGGCACTATTCCAATACAAGAAGAGTGGCTAATTTCTTCACAAAACATTGAGAGAATTTTGGAGGAAAAAAGCTATGGAGTAGCTAGCCATATGGTGTGTGTGAGGGGGTATTTATAAGGTGTGATCGATGCCTCTAAATGTATTGTTCACACATTCCACACATGTTGCCCACTTGTATGCTAAGTATGATTTTAATTTCTACTAATTAAAATCTAGTTTTAATTAGAAAATTAAAGTATCACCTCATTTTTAAATGGACTCTTCCATTTTAATTTTTCTGCTAAAATTAGATTATCCATTTAATTAGAATACTCCCTTAATTTAATTAAATCAACTTGACTCCTTAAGTTGACTAGACTAATTAAATTGGCACAAGGATCCAATTAAATTGACACCTCAATTTAATTAGTCTAATTTAACTCCTTAAATTATTTGATTAATTTAACACTCTAAAGTAATCAAGCCATTGTGACCAATTCTTAATTAGTCAACTTGGTCTCGTTCAAACTTAATCAATCCAATTATCTAACTCAGATAATTTCTCCAATTTCAATTGAAGTAGTTTAGGCTTTTGTGTGTGACTTTAGGTTCACCTATTAATTCACCCTAAACTCATAATTCTTCGTGATTTATTGAATATCAAATATTCTGATTAGTTTAAACTCTTTAAATTAATTACTTTATCAATTAATCTCTATTAATTAAAAATCACCTAATCTCCATAGCTGATGTCTAGCATAAGCTTATAGAACCCAACTAATTAGATGAATTAATTTTTGGGCAAAATTATTTTGCCTATGATTACCACACAAATAGGATCTTTCAATTTCCAATCACATGAAAGAGGTCTAGGACAAGATATTTGTTGATTCTCTAATAATTTTGATAACTATGTATCTTTTTTTGATGTGTGATTCTAATTTATGACCTCATATTTGAAAAACTCCTTTTTAAAATTATCATATTACCTTGTGCAAGGATTTCTTAGAATCAATCATCCTATAATACATTGGAGATCAACTCATTCTTCACAATGAGCAAAATAGATTCCTTCTTATAACTCACCAACATCCATACTTAGGTAACTTGTGCCCAACCTAAGCCCTGAGCAACTTCCTAAGTGGTAGGGACAAAATCAAAGCATAAAGACCTAAGTAAAAGGTTATTATTGTACTATCACAAGCTAGAGAATTTTCCACTATCGACAAGCAACTTCGGCTATCTTATGGATTCTATAAGTAAGCCTTCAATGAAGTTGTTCTCTAATAAGTACTTACTAATACGCATCCATGTCTTACATGGATTGCCTATGAAATAAGGCAATATCTAATTCTTTGGAATATGCATCATTAGTGTAAGTCTATCCGAATCTTATATGCCTGTCTCATAAGATTCTATGATTTGGGATATTTAAAATCATGGCCATACAGACTAGTTTCATGATCACCATCATATGTGTGACCAAATCCTACAATTTTATATGATTTTGGGGCTTCAACCAAATACATGTGAAGAATATCATAAATTGCACAAGATGAAGATGGCCATTTTGTAGAATAATATTCAATTAAGATTGTATCAAACAAGAAGTAGGTTTATACACCAATCTAATTTACTGCTGGGCATTATTCGAACATTACCCATCTTTAGTAGTTTTTAGTGAGGTGGGAAACTAGGGTTTCTTAGCAAAGATGAGAGAGAAGAAGAAAGAGTATTTTTTGTAAGCGAACTAAGTGAAGGAACTATGTGATTAAATCAAATATCTTTTCAACAATTAGCTAGGCAAATATGTACAAATGCAGGCAAGTAATATAATTTAACTGCTAGGCGAAAGGGAGTAAAGTTAGTTTTCTCTTACCAATAACCATTTAAGGTCATCCGCCCATTAGTAGTCACTGATGCATACCATTTAAGGTAATAATTTGAATTTTGGATTCTAACGCACAATAGAAAAGAGTATTCTTTTTTCAACAAAAGCAATTCAAGTATTTGGCGTGTATCTTGAATAGTGATGTTTGCCCGTAATTTAATTAGTTATATTTTGCTTTCCAAAGCATAAAATTGATGATTTCTACAATCCTAATCTATTTTGAATTTTTCTTAAACAATCTACAATGATGGGCTTGTGAAAATATCCTTTAACTAGAATTCATTGCTTAGAAAACATATGCATACATGTCTTCAATTTACATGATCTCAAATAAAATTATGTTTTACCTCAATATGCTTAGTTTGAGAATGATGGATTGGATTCTTAATGGTATTTATAGCAATAGTATTATCACAATATATAGGAGTATTGCTAACATCAATCTATAATCACATAAAATATATTCATCCATAAGATTTATGCTACAACAATTGTCCAATGCAATATATTCAGCTTGACAATAGAAAATGTTGGAATGGTGCGCCACAGCTAATTAGATTATCATGTAAACTATTTCACTAGTGATACAATCATGATTGAATGATATTCATATTAAATGATCGTATTTATCTTATGTTTATTTTTTTTCACTAGCATTTGTTTGAAGCCCTTAAATCACACAAGATTATGGGACTTCATCATGCACTGGGTAGTGATCACAAAATAAGTCTCTATGGTCATGATTTTAAATATTTCAAGTTATAAAATCTTATAAGATGGGTATCCAAGATTTAGATGGACTTGCGCTATGTATAAATCCAAGGAGTTAGATATTGCTCTATTTCATGAGCAATACATGTTAGTGGGTGATTGTTAGAGAACAAGTTCACTGAAGACTTGCCTAGAGAATCTACTAGATAGCTAGAGTAGAAAGTCGATAGTGGCACATTTTGCAGCTTATATTAGTGCATATAATTAGTCCCCTAACCTAAGGATCTATAGTAACCTTGGGTTTTTGTCCTCATGCTTTAACGCTTCACTAACCACGTAGTTGGTCATCCGAATTGAAATTAGGTATAAGCTACTTAAGCATAGAGGTTTGTGAGATCCAAAATGGGATCAATTTCTTTATTGTTGTGAAGGACGAATGCATCTTCTATGTATTCTATAATGATCAATTCCATTGAATCCTTAGACAAGGTAGCGTGATATTTGGAAAAAGAGTTTTCCAAAGATGAGATCATAATAGGGAATCAAACATTGAAATTAGAAATATAGTTATCGAGGCTATTGGGGAGCCAACAAATGTCATGCTTTAGGCCTTTTTCAGGAGATAGAAAATAGAATTATTGTATTTGCATGGTAAGCGTAAAGCTAGAATAGTTTATCGAGACATATTCATTTATCTAATTAGTTGGGCTCCATGGGCTTGTTACTAGACATCAACTGTGGAGTTTGGTTATTCTTCGATTAATAGAGAATAATTGAAAGAGTTAATAGTTTAAAGGAGTTTAAACTAATGTGAAGATTTTAATATTTAAAACATTACAATTAGTTGTGAACCTATGTCTAATGAATGGATTAACCTTATGGTTCACACAAAAAAATCTAAAAGAAGTTCTTACTTGATGGGAGGAATTTTCTAAGGAGTAAGAAAATTCATTCTAGGCATTTTTGAGGAGAAAACAGCTGACTAGGTTTTTTTCTAGTCATCTTGGCTTGATTAATTTGATTTTTAAATTAATCAAAATAATTTAAGGAGTTAAAATGGACCAATTCATTAAGATGTTAATTTAATTGGTACCATGTGACCATTAATTTGTCAAGTTAACTCAATGAGTTAAGCTAGCACTTATTAACTTAAAGAGTTAAGTTATTTAACTTAAGGAATTAAGTCAAACCAAATAATCAAATTAAAGAGTTTATTTAATTAAAATGAGAATTTAGTTTTGGAGGGAAAATCAAATGAAAGAATCCATTTGAATTTAATTAGAGATTAATTTGCATTACATTTAATAAGATGAAATGTAGATGCTAATTAAATGCAAATGCATGTGAAATCTAAATTCACATGCAAGTTGGAAAGTTGGCCAACTAAACATGAGAGTAGTGATGCCAACTTGTATTCTCTCTTCTCTAATAAAGCCAAGTGGTGAGCCATGTGATGCTCTTCCTATAGATTCCCATTTTCCTTCCAAAAGTGTGATTTATCATGTGTTGAAGCTTCACATTCTCCAAACTCTCCCCTTTCCAATTCCTCTCCAAACACAACTCTCTCACCTTTATCCTCTCATTATCTAGTGGATCTAAGGTTGATATAGAGTTTTCCTTAGGTTTTTGGATTAATACATTAGATGTCCAACACTTGGGGGACTTGTTACCCCTTAGAGAACCATTGTTGTTCCACTGTTTGGCTATTTGTGTGGCAGATTTGAAGGACTGAGGAAGTTCTAATTTGTACAAAATTTTTATAGCATCTACCTTGGTATGGCTGGTGCTCTTTACAAAATTTTAGAATTTTTTGGAGTTGTGGAAGGCCTTCAATTATTGATCACTTTTGCTATTAGTGAATTGCTCCATTGAAGAGTTTGTTGTAGTCTTTCTCCTTTTGCCTTTGGATTTAGCTTTAAAGGTACATTTTCTAGATCTAAATCCTTATTATAAAGATGATTAGATCTTTCAAAAGGAGTAGTTAAGTTATATTTAAGATTTTTATTATTTTATATTATGGATCCTTAGCCCATTCCTATTTTTAAGTGGTATTGGAGCATATATAATGTTTTAATTTGAATTTTGGTGAATTGATTCATGTGATGAATTGATTCCAATCTCCAAATACTTTATTCAATTGATAAATTTGAATTTTTGGATGATTTTGCATGCAACTACTTTTGGTGATGAATTAAGATTTGCTAATATGTGTTTTAAGTATTAATTCATGTGTTGGCATGATTTTGATTCATATAACTAATATTAAATGTTGATTTAGTATTAGATAATGTTATATGTAGCATATTTTATTTGACCTTAACGTGTTTTGGTCATTTTTGGATCTAATTGGATTGGAGTTAATTAGAGATTTTTGGAGAATGTTAATTCTCACTTAGATCTGATTTTTTAAGCATGTTTGAACACTTTAATTTCCAGTTTTTAAAGGTGTTTAAAATTTGGAAATTTGTCAAAATTTTTATGAGATGATGTTATGGAAGTGTCTATGTAGTTTGGAGTGGCGAAAACACAAAGCAGTGCATAAATGGTAGATTAGTATAAGCTGTGGCAAGGCTACCACATTGCCTAGCTACAGCTAGGCATGACCGTGGGCATGCCTTGTACATGATCACCATGTGCCCGACCAGCTGATTAGGTAGCAGCCCACCAAAGGTCACCTTAGAACTCGTTTATGAGCTATTTCATTGTTTTTGGCCCATCAAACCTTGTTATTTCATCCTTATTTTGATTCACAAATGTTAATGTTGGACATTTTTGCTTGCTTTTAAAGCCAAATTAAAGTTAATCTTCATTTAAGTGCAAAAATGAGATACATAAAATGTTACGCTTGCTTTTGCTAGATAATTAATTATTTAAGAGATAAGCATTTGATTTGTTAAATTGAATGCCAATTTTTGTTTATTGTTCTCTTAATTGTTGAATGAATGATGAATGTATGTAGATGAACATGAGCCTTTAAATTGGTTTTATTTATTTCAAGTTGTTGAAAAGAGTTCTATTAGATAGGAGCTTGTATGCCTCTTAGTTTTCTATCTTATAAATATTATGAGAGTGGAAAAACTAGGTGTGAGGATTTCTTTTCTCTTGTAAATGTTGCAAGGAGACAAAGAAAGCCAAAGGAATCAGGGAGGCTTGAAGACCTATGAACATATGGGAGATATTTATTTAATATCTAGATTTAATCAACCCACTTAAAATCAACTAAGTAGTGCACATATGGCTTTAAGTGCATTACTTGGTTAAGGCTCATAGTCATCACACCTTAAAAGTATGCTAGGCACATTTACTTATTTATGCTTTCTTTATCCTAAGGATGTATGAGATGTATGATTAGGATATAGCAAACTTAAATAAGACAATGTAAAATTGATGAGATATTTCAAAACAAGAAAATTTCTACACTTAGAGAAGTCTAAGTACTTTCAAAATATTAAGTTAATGTGGATACATCACATTGGCGTGATGTCTCACGAGTTATGGGTCATGTTTATGGAGGAAAGCTATGCTCACTCAGTATATGATGTATTTTGATTTCAAACTTCCTATGACATTATCTCATGATTTGTATAATGATATAGTACAATTTCTAATTAACGATTGATTGGTAGGTTTGACTTAAACACTTAGTAATGTAAATGTTGCACAAGTCATAGGTCTATTCAAAGGTTACATAGAGATACAATTAGCAAAAGTAGCTCACCATACAATTATTTGTAGATGTCACAAGAGTTGCAGGTCTGTTACAAGCTTTTGAGCTTTAATTCTTACTAGTAAATGAGATTTTTCAAATTCCTTATCGGGGTGAGGAATTTGATAAACTAGTAGGAGAAAAATATGCTCGAAATCCGTAATCATGTTTTCAATATCAAAAATCAATCACATGCGTATATTCTCTTTTTCACCTTGAAGATTTGTGAAATCTCAATCAAATGGCTATAAATCCACTAAGCATTATTATGGAAACCAACAAACTCACTGAGCCTAATTTTCACAATTGACTAAACCTCAACATTGTTCTAGATTCAAAGGAATGGATGCTTGTCCTATTTCAAGGAGCTCCAAATCCCATATGGGATCAATGTAGATCAAGAGACATGTGAAATGTTTACGATTTGGGTTAGGATTGCCTCTTATCCCATAGTCTCATGATAACATCTATGAACTTCAAAAGTCTCACGAACACATGAAACATACCTCTATTAGTTGGTTACAATAGTTGTAAGGAAAATAAGGTATGAGAGATTTATGTTATCTAAGGACATTTTTCATGCTAGGATGATTAAGGGGTCATGTGTTCTTGACTACGATGTAAAAATTATTAGGCATGTTGAGAAGCTCTTCAACTTGGATATAGTGATGGATAATGATCTCTGTAGAGATTTGATCTTTACATCCTTGACTAGTTTATTTGACCAAAGTCTTGGTCTAGGCAGAGACAACCATATCAAGAACAAACCTCTAATGATTGCTTCCTCCAACCGCTCTAAAAGCCCAAAGGGCAAATAAAAAGAGGGCAAGAAGAAGAAATATTATTTTTTAAGAGAAAACAAACACTTAAGGTGTTTGGTGGATTTAATAAGATTAAGGAGAATAAAGTTGAAGCTACTTGTTCCTACTTCAATGAGAAAAGGTCATTGGAAGCGGTATTGCAAAGAATACCTTGCAACCCTTGGGAAGCTGTATACTTTTTGAAGTGCATCTAAGAATAAATTCTTCCTCATGAATATATTATTAGAATAGTACACTGCAAGCCAATCAAATTGGCCTTTTAAACTACTTCACTTGTGGTACAATCTTGATTGAATGATATTCTTAACATGGCCATTTTCATCTTATGCTTAGTTTCACTTCATTCGCATTTGGATAAAGCCCTTACATCATCTATAACCGTAGGACTTGGTTTGGTGACCATGGAATAAGTCTTATGTAGTTATAATCTTAAATATTCCAAGTCATAGGATCTTCAGAGATAGACCATCTAAGATTCGAATAAACTTACACTAACGATGTATAAATTCAAGAAATAGATATTGCTCTATTCTATGAGCAACTGTATAAGATATGGGTGCATGTTAGTAGGTGTTTGTTAGAGAATAAGGTACTAAAGACCCACAGGAGAATCTACTAGATAGCCATAGTAGCAAGTCGATAGTAGCTAGTTCTCTTACTTACGCAAGTGCATATTATTTGTCCTTTGACCTGAGGGTCCACGGTAACCTTGTGTCTGGTTCTCATGTTTTGACTCTTCCTTGACCACTTAGTAAGTCTTTTGAGTTGAGATTAGGTATAAACTACTTGGCATGGAGGTTTGTGAGATTTAAGATGGAATCCAACTCCTCGCTGTTGTGAAAGGCGAGTGCATCTCCCATATATTCTATAATGATCAATTCTGAGAAATCCTTGTGCAAGGTGGTGTGACAATTTGGAAAAAGAGTTTTGCAAAGGTGAGGTCACACAATGGGTTCAAACATTGAGAATAAAGATATAGTATTGAGGCTATTATGGAGCTGACAAATATCTTGCCTTAGGCCTCTTTCAGGAAATAAGAGATGGAAGGATAGCATTTGCATGATATGCAAAGAGCGTTGATGGTTCTCCAAAATATTTATTTTAGTCAATTAGTTGGGCTCCATAGGCTTAAGGTTGGACACGACCATAGAGATTAGGTACTCTTCAATTAATGAGATTAATTGAATTAAGTCAACTAGTTTAAAAGAAATTTTAAACTAGAATGAATATAAGGCATTCAAAAGTTACAAGAAGTTGTGAGCCCATATCCAATGAATGGTAAAACCTATTAAGTTACACACATAATCTAATTAGCTTTATAATTTCAGGAGAAAATTTTCTAAGTGTCAGAAAAGATTTCTCCTAGGTACCAAGTTTGTGTTGAAATGGTGCCCTGTAAGCTAATGAGTGGTAGAACCTATTAGGTCACACATATAATCAAATTAGCTTTCTAATTTCAGGAGAAAATTTTCTAAGTGTGAGAAAAAGATTTCTCTTAGTGGACCAATTTTTAGGTACCAAGTTTGTGTTGAAATAGTGCCCTGCAAGCCAATGAGATTGGCCTTGTACAAACTATTACTTTGTAAAATAATCTTGATTGAATGATATTCTTTACATGGCCACCTTTATCTTATGTGTTATTCTACTTCACTTACATTTGGATGAAGCCCTTAGATCACCTTAGACTGCAGGACTTGGTTTGGTGACCATGGAATAAGTTCAACATGATTGTGATCTTAAAACTTCCAAGTCATAGGCTCTGATAAGACGGGGCATCAAAGATCCAGATAGACTTGCACTAACAATGCATAAATCTAAGGTTGGAGATTGCTTCATTCCATGAGCAACTCTATAAGATACAGTTACATGTTAGTGTGTGCTTGTTAGAGAACAAGGCACTAAAGACTTACCAGAGAATCCACTAGATAGCCGAAGTGGCAAGTCGGCAGTGGAAAACGTTGCTTACCCTTTGATTGCTTGTGGATGGTACTCGATCACGGGGGTCTATTGGCAAGTCATTGGGGTCTTGATTTTTACTAAAAAATTTGATTTCCCGAATTCTTCTTAGGGGTGAAGAATTTAGTAAAATAGTGGGAAGAAAACATGCTTGAAAGATCATGAACATGTTTTAATATCAAATTCAATCATATGCTTATATTCTCTTTTTCTCCATTAATGATTTGTGAAATTTCAAGAATGGCTAATAATTCCACTCAATGTTATTTTGGACACCAATAAACCAACCAGGCCAAACTTTCACGATTAACTTAACCTCAAAAATTATTCTAGATTCCTGCAATCGGATATATGTCCTGTATCATGGTACTCTTAATCTCTTTGGGGTTAATGTAGATCTAGAGACACGTGAAAACTTCACGAATTGGGCTTAGAATCATCCTATCCCTTAGTCTCATGATGGCATCTACAAACTTTAAAAGTCTCAAGGATATACAAATGGTACCTTAGATAAAATTTACAAAGCGTTGTAAAGCAAACAAAGTATGAGAAGTTCATGTTATCAAAGAAGACTTTTCAAGCTAGGATGGATATGACATCACATGTCATTGACTATGGTCTAAAAATTATTAGGCTTGGAGACGCTTTTCTACTTGGACGTAGTGATGGACAATGATCTCCATAAGGATTTGATCCTCATATCCTCACTGAGTTTTATTGATTAATGTGTTGATCTAGAATAAGAATACCATGGTAAGGGCAAACCTGTGACACTTGTTTCCTCCTCCATGTCTATGGGCCCAAGAGGTACTAGAAAGGGAGGTAAATAGAAGAAAGGTTCTTCCTCTAAGGAAAAACAACCATTAAAGGCATCTGGAGGAATTAATAAGATTATAAAGGAAATAGTCAATATTATTTGTTTCTAATTAGGTAAAATAGGCCATTGGAAGCACTATTGCAAGGAATACCTTACAACCTTTAAGAAGGGTATGTACTTTATTGAAGTGAATTTTAGGTTAAATTCTTCCTCATGGATATATGATATCACATGTGGTTCTTTTCTTTGTAAGTTGTTATAGAGAATAGAAAGAAGAATAGAACCAAGTGATGTGGATATAATCCACCACCTTTGCTAAGGAGCAAGAGTTGTAACCAAAGCCGAAGGCATACAATAAGTTAGACTTAGGGAATTCCATACTTGTGCTATACCTTGTTATAACATACCATATACTGTTGAGAACATTATTTCAATTCTCATTTTGGATAACCAAGGATTTGTTCCTTCTATATCAAATAAGAGATTGAAGGCATTAAAGAATGGGTTCTTTAATTGCTCGTGGCACACTTACCAAAAGATTGTACAAATTGGATTCTTAACCATCACTAATGCACTTTCAACTAAGTTAGCAAATTAGATATCCAAGAAGATGCCATGTTATGACATACAAGACTTGGTCATATCTCCAAAAATAGGATGAACAAGTTACAAGCTCTCAAAGTACTAAATGTTAGTGACGTTGAGGACCTTTCTATTTGTGAGTCTTGTTTGAAGAGATAAATGACCAAAGCTCCATTTGTAGGACAAATGGCACACTCCATGAATCCTTTGGATTTGATCCATATGGATGTTTATGGACCATTAAAAGTTAGTAGAAGATGAGGTTAATCTTACTTCATCGCCTTCACTGATGGTAATAGTTAGTTCGGACAAATATATCTTATGCAGTACAAGTTTGAGGCCTTTGAAAAGTTCAAAGAGTATATCAATTAAGTAGAAAAGTAAAAGGGACTTAATATTAAAGCTCTTTGATTAGATCGAGAGAAAAAATACTTAAGTACCATATTCTTAGATTACATAAAGAAAAATGGGATTTTCTCTAAATAGACTCCACTTGACACACCCCCAACACCATGGAGTAGCCAAGGAAAGACACCATATGTTGTTGGACATGGTATATTCCATAATGAGCTTTTTTGATGTGCCTGTATCCTTTTAAGGATATGACTTAATGATGGCAGTGAAGTTACTAAGAGTAGTACCTTCAAAGTCAGTGCCAAAAACACCATATGAGATATGACGTGGTGAAGCACCTTCTTACTACTATCTAAGGTTTTAGGGATCACCTACCTACATGAGATAAACAATAGGAGATAAGTTGGATAATAGATCCATCTTGTACAAGTTTGTGGGTTACCCTAGAGAATCTATGGGTTATTACTTTTATTATCCCTTGGAACAAAAAAGTGTTTGTTTCAAGGAATGCCACCTTTTTGGAAAAGGAATTTCTATTGAATAGAATATTGGAATAGTGCCCTAGAAACCAATGAGAAGCCTTATGAACTATTTCACTCATGGTACAATCCTAATTGAATGATATTCTTTATATGGCCATCTTTATCTTATGCTCTTTATTTACTTCAC
This sequence comes from Jacaranda copaia, assembly GCA_014898725.1. Classification (NCBI taxonomy): domain Eukaryota; kingdom Viridiplantae; phylum Streptophyta; class Magnoliopsida; order Lamiales; family Bignoniaceae; genus Jacaranda; species Jacaranda copaia. The sequence continues at coordinate 2,594,154 of JACGDI010005831.1, forward strand.
TAGCATTTAGATGAAGCCCCTAGATCACACAAAACTATGGGACTTGGTCATGCACTAAGTGGTGATCATGGAATAAGTCTTACACAGTCATGATCTTAAATCTTCCAAATTATAAGATCTTATGACACAGGGCATCTAAGATTCGGATAAACTTGCACTAACGATGTATAAATCTAATAGTTGGAGATTGTTCCATTCTATAAGTAACTACATGAGATACATGTGCATATTAGCGGGTGCTTATTAGAGAACAAGACACTAAAGACCCACCGGAGAATTCACTAGATAGTTGTAGTAGCAAGTCGGTAATAGCTAGTTCTCCTGCTTATACTAGTGCATATTATTAGTCTTCTAACTTGAGGGTCCATGGTGACCTTGTGTTTGATCCTCATGCTTTGACTTTTTCCTAATCACCTAGTAGGTTTCTTAGGTTGATATTGGGTATGAGCTACTTGACATAAAGGTTTATGAGATCCAAAGTGGAATCCAACTCTTTATCATTGTGAAGGGCGAGTGCATCTCCTGTGTTCTATAATGATCAGTTCCAAAAAATCCTTGCGCAAGGTGGTGTGATAATTTGGAAAAGAAGTTTTCAAAAAATGAGGTCACACAACATAATTGAATATTAAGAATATAAACATAGTATTAAGGCTATTAGAGAGCCAACAAATATCTTACCCTAGGCCTTTTCGAGAGATAGGAGACGGAATGACTATATTTGCATGGTACGTGTAATGCTAGAATGATTTTTCTTAAGCATTCATTTCAACCAATAAGTTGGGCTCCATGTGATTGAAGTTAGACATCAACCATGGAGAATGGGTACTTTTCAATTAATGAGATTAATTGAATTAAGTCACTTAGTTTAAAGGAGTTTAAACTAAAGTGAATGTTTGGTATTCCAAAAGTCACAAGGAGTTGTGAGCCCATATCCAATGAATGGTAGAACTTAATGGGTCACACATAAAAGCTAATGACATGTTCTATTGAAGGAAGGAGAATTTTTTGATTTTTGGAGGAGGCAAAATTGTAGTCATTTTGGCTTGATCAATTTAATTGTTAAATTGATCAAATTAATTTAATAGCTAAATTAAGATCAATTAATTAAAGGTTAATTAATTGATATCACATGACTATCAATTGATCAAAATTAATTTAAGGGTTGAGTTAATTTTAACTAGCTTAAAATGTTAAGCAATTTAACTTAAGAGCTAAGTCAAAATATTATTAATTAAATTAAAGTTTTTAATTTAATTAAGTTTGGGAGATAATATTTGAGAGAATTATTAAATGAAGAGTTCATTTAATAAGAATTAGAATTTAATTGCAAGACATTTCATTAGATGAAATTTGTGCTTCAATTAAATTCACTAATCACAAAGTTAGTGGCCACCTAAGCAAGGGACACTTGGCATCACTTCCTTGTGGGAGGTGTATGACCACTCCTATATGTAGATATAGTGAGTGGCTGGCCAAGTAGAGCATATGGTGAGCACATTTTGTATGATATTCTCCCAATAATATTATGTAGTAGGAATCTAAGTTGTTAGTCTCCCATCATTCTCTCATTTTCCCTTCTCCTTCCACCAAAATAGTCCCAGCCTTCCCACCTCATTCTCTATAGATTTTCTAGCCTCTCTGTATAGAATAGGCCATTGATTTGGTGTGTGGATGTTTGCATTAAAGGTAATCTAGTTTGGTTGTTTTTTGCTCTTGACTAGAGCTATTTTTGGCAGTCAATTTTTACCTCTGCATAGAGTACCTCTAGAGATCTGATCGACCTAAATTTTGGACTATAGAATTTTCAGAAGGTTGAGGAGTTCTAGTTAAAATTTTAGCCCAAATGGAGAAATCTATCCAAGGGAAAACTGGTGGTTGCCCTGCTGTATTGGTGAAGGGCCCATTTGATAGTTGGGAAGAGTTTGACTTTTGCTCTTCCAATTTTCTATTTTCACCCAGGTATTTTTCCTTTCTAAATCTAAATCATATGCATGTCTAGATCCTTGTGGTGTTGAGTGGGCTAGTTTATTCAGGTTATTTTTAAAATATTTGGATTCTAGTGCCACACAAACTTTCATAGAAAGGGCATTGTGTTGAACTTGATAAAGTTCAAGATGATCAATAAATTCCACAAGCGGTAGAAACAAATTAATATCAAAGTGCCTAGTACACAACCTCTAAGAAGGTCAAACTAAATTAAGAAGTAACCCAAAAGGTTTGAATTCATGAGACAGGTCAATTGAATAGAGATCCAAAAACCTCTGAGAAAGCTATGTTGGACATAGATTCGAGATGTTGGCTTGAAGCCATGAGATCTAAAATGGACTCCATGTACTCAAACAATGTATAGACTTTAGTGGATCTACCAAAGGGAATAGTTTCCTTTGATTGCAAGTAGATCCATAAGCAAAAGCTAGGAGTAGATGGAGAAGTTATGACTTTTAAGGTGTGACTAGTGGGAAAAGGTTACACTCAAAGTCCCAGTATCAATTTTGAGGAAAACTTTTCTCCAATCATTATGCCTAAGTCTATTTAGATTCTGCTTGCCATAACTACATATTATGATAATGAGATGTGGCAAAGGGATGTTAAAATAACTTTCCTCAATGGAGACATTGAAGAAAGGATTCATATAGAGTAACCACAAGGTTTTACATCTAAAGGGAGTGAGCAAAAGATTTGCAAACTCCAGAGATCCATCTATAAATTCAAACAAGCATCCCAAAGTTGGAACATATATTTTGACGAAATAGTTAAAATGTTAGCTTTGTCTAAAATGTCTATGAGCCATATGTGTATATGAAGGTAGTAGGAGTAGTGTACAATTTATTGTACTTTACGTCAATGACATCCTTCTCATTGGGAATGAGGAAGGAATGTTAGAGTGCACTAAAGCATGGTTTTCTACTCAATTCTCCATTAAGAATTTGGGAGAAGAATCCTACATATTTGGAATATGTATCTATAGAGATAGATTGAAGAGAATGTTGGGATTTTCCCAAATCCCATACATTGAACAAGATACTAATAGGTTTAGTATAGAAGAATCTAAGAGCAAATTCCTTCCCATGGGACATGGCGCTCATCTCTCGAAGTCTATGGCCCCCAAGACTAAGAAAAATAAATGAAAAATATCTCGCATACCTTATGTCTTTTCTATTGGAAATATATTGTATGTAGTTTAATGTACAAGACTGGATATGGCACACTCGTTAAATGTTGTGAGTAGGTTCCAATCCAATCCCAGTGAGAGTTACTGAATAGCCATAAAAATAATCCTTAAGAAGGACTAAAGACTTGTTTTTGGTACACAATAATGGAGAATTGAAACTCATGGATTTTTTAGATATTAGTTTCCAATCTACTATAGATGACCCAATATCCACTTTTGAATACATGTTTTGCTTTAATGGTGGCATGGTATGTTGGAAAAGTTCCAATGAGACACCATGGCCTAGATTACCACTAAGGTGAAATGCTTTGGGCTTTTGGAAACCACAAAGGAAGGTGTTTCGATAAAAACTTCATCCAAGGTTTGGATGTAGTGCTTGGCATGCATGAGCCTGTAATTATCTTTGGAAGACAATTTGTGATATGTGTTAAGATCTTATCAGTGATCTAGACATATTAAATGTGTTATGATTTGATATAAGATATCAATTGATAGAGATGATAACTTAGTGGATAAAAATTGTCTCATAAGAGAATATAGCAGAACCGCTATATTAACCCCTAAAAGCTAAACATCTTTAGAGGACATCTTATGAAGATGAGCCTCAAGGCCATAGGGCATTGGCTTTAGGACAAGTGGGAGACTGTTGGAATAGTTTCCTGCAATCTAATTAGATTGGCCTTATAAATGTTTTCACTGATGGTGCAATCATGATTGGATGATTCTTTATATGGCCAACTTCATCTATCCTCTTTATTTTCTTTACTTAAATTTGGATGAAGCTTTTAGATCATCAATGACTGCGGGACTTAGTTTTTTGACCATGGAATAAGTTTCACATGATTGTGATCTTAAATCTTCCAAGTCATAGGGTCTTATGAGATAGGGCAATTGAGATCCGGATAGGCTTGCACTAACAATGCATAAATGCAAAGATTGGAGATTTCTCCATTCCATGAGCAATTTATGAGATATAGATGCATGTTAGTGGGTAGTTGTTGGAGAACAAGACATTGAAGACCCATCGAAGGATTCACTAGATAGCCACAGTGGCAAGTCGATAGTGGCTAGTTCTTATGCTTACGCTAGTGCATATTATTAGTCCTCGGACCTGAGGGTCCATGGTAACCTTATGTTCGATCCTTATGCTTTGACTCTTTTTTAACTACCAAGCGGGTCTTTTGCATTGACATTGAGTATGAGCTACTTGGCATGGAGGTTTGTGAGATTTAAAATGGAATCTAACTTCTCATCTTTGTAAAGGGCGAGTGTATTTTCTATGTGTTCTATAATGTTCGATTTCAAGAAATTCTTGCACAAGATGGTGTGATAATTTGAAAAAGGTGTTTTTCAAAAGTGAGGTCACACAACAGAATTGAACATTAAGAATAGAAGCATAGTATTGAGACTATTAAGGAGTCGACAAATATCTTACCCTTGGCCTCTTTCAGGAGATAGGAGACGGAAGGACCATATTTGCATGGTATGTGTAATGCTAGAATGGTTCTTGAAGAACATTTATTTTGGCCAATTAGTTGGGCTCCATGAGCTTGAGGTTGGACATCAACCATTAAGATTAGATATTCTTTAATTAATGAGATTAATTGAATTGAGTCGCTTAGTTTAAAAGAGTTTAAATTAAAGTGAATATTTTATATTTCAAAAGTCACAAGAAGTTGTGAGTCAATGTCCAATGAATGCTAGAACCTAATCGGTCACACACAAAATCCAATAATATGGTATATTGAAGGAAGGAGAATTTTCTAAGAGTTAGAAAATTCATGATTGATTTTTTGGATCAGGCAAAATTATAGTCATTTTAGCTCAATCAATTTAATTGTTAAATTAGTCAAATTAATTTAAGAGTTAAATTAAGATCAATTAATTAAAGGTTAATTAATTGATGTCACATGAATATCAATTGATCAAAATTAATTTAAGAATTCAGTTAATTTTAACTAGCTTAAAATGTTAAGCGCTTTAACTTAAGAGTTAAATCAAACGATTATTAATTACTTTAAAGTATTTAATTTAATTAAGTTGGAAAGATAATTTTTGGGATAATTATTAAATGAAAATTTTATTTAATAAGAATTAGAATTTAATTGCAAGATATTTCATTAGATGAAATTTGTGCTTCAATTAAATTCACTAATCACAAAGTTAGTGGCCACCTAAGCAAGGGATGCTTGGCATCACCTCCTTATGGGAGGTGTGTGACCACTCTTATATATAGATATAGTGAGTGGCCAGCTAAGGCATGTGTGTGGTGAGCACATTTTGTGTGATATTCTCCCAACAATATTGTGTAGTGGGAATTTAAGTTGTTTGTTTCCCTTTTTTCTCCTTCTCCCTCCTCTTTCCACCACAATATTCTACCTTTCTCCCCTCATTTTTTGCATATTTTCCAGCCTTTGTATAGAGAATAGTCCATTGATTTTGTGTGTGGACATTTGCATTAGAAGAATTCTAGTTTGGTTGCTTTTTGCTCTTGATTGGAGCTGTTTCTAATAGCCGAGTTTTGCCTCTGCTTGGAGCATCTCTGGAGATTTTATTAACCTAAAATTTTGACTATAAAATATTCAAAAGGTTTAGGAGTTTCAATTAAAATTTCAGCCCAAACGAATAAGTCTATCTAAGGGAAAAATGGCGGTGATCCTACTACGCCGTTGAAAAGCCCATTTGACAGTAGGGAAGAGTTTGACTTTTGCTCTTCATTTTTTTCCATCACCAAGGTATTTTTCCTATCCAAATATGAATTCCATGCTTGTTTTGATCCTTTGGGTGTTTGTGTGGACTAGTTTTTTCAGTTTTTGTGAAAATATTTGTACCTTAGTACCACACAAACCTATTCCTTCCCCTCATGGAGTGTGTGATGCCACCTTGGCATCCCACCATTCAGCATCTATATATTCATTTAGAGAGAGGATCAGTCAATGCATCACACCTTTTGTGAAGAATTAGATTCTTTGCAATTTCCCTCCAAAAACCCCTTGCAAGCATTGCATTCATGTGTTGAAAGCTTTGCTCTCTTCTTCTTCCTTCCAACCTAAAATTAGCCTCCACCATTATTTTATCTCTAGTCTTACCCCAACTTATAGACTAGAGATTTTGGAAGATCTAATTGGTGTATTGATCATAACAATAAAGGTAAGACACTTGACTTGCTGGATTTTGAAGATTCACCTGCATAGAGTTCAATTTGGCAATTTTCTCCAAAGAATTCTAGAAAGCTTTTGGATTGAAAATGTTTACATCGAGTCCCAAAAAGCCTTTGGTTGGGAAATTTTTTTCCTTTTCCATTTATGCCAAGAGTAGATAGTTTCTGGAATTGTGAAGTGTTCACAAGTTTCTCCTTAAATTTTGCAATTCAAGGTAATGTTCTTACCAAATATGAATTCTTAGCATGATTTGATCTTTTTTATGCTTGTAAACACTAGTTAATTTCATGTTTGTGAAGTTTTGATAATTGGATCCTAGTGTCTTACTTGCTTTCAAACTTGATGTGGTTATAGACAATGACCTTTATGTGGATTTGATCCTTCAATCATTACCTTCATCGTTCGACCAATTTGTTATAAACTTTAATGTGTCCAAGCAAGAGGTGGTGATTAACAAATTGGTGAACATTCTTATGATCATCGTGATGACTATGAGAAATGAGAAACCTCTAATACTTGCTTTCTCCTCTAAGTCGAAAGGTCCTAAGTATCTTAGAAAGGGAGGTAAGAGGAAGAAAGGTTCTTCCTCCAAGGGAAAGCAACCCAATAAAAGTTCTAGGGGTGTAAAGAAAAAGGCTAAAATCAAAGCAAGTTATTTCCATTGTGGCAAAAAAGAACATTGGAAAAGGAATTGTAAAGCTTACCTTGCTACCTTTGAGAAGTGTACGTACTTCTTTGAAGTGCATTTGATGACTAATTTTTCCTCATTGGTATTTGATACCACATGTGGTTCTCACCTTTGTAATTCATTATAGAGGTTGAAAAGAAAAAGAAGTCTTTATGAAGGACATATTATCCTCCACCTCGAAAATGGAGAAAAAATTGCTACCATAATGTAAAGCAGTATCAAGTTAAACTTGAGAAATGCTTACATTATACTTGATCAAGTTTATTATGTACCCAACCATGTCAAGAATATTGTTTCAATTCTCGTTCTTGATAATAAAGGACTTGATCTTTCTATATCAAATGGGAAATTGAAGGTATTAAAGAATGATTTTTTAATTGCTTAAGATACATTAATTAATGGATTATACATACTCAATTCTCAACCTTCACTAATGCACATTCAAATAATAACAAAAGGCTCAATATCCAAGAAAATGTCATCTTATGGCATGCAAGACTTGGGCATATATCTAAAAATAGGATAAGCAAGTTAAAAGCTCTCAAGGTAATAAATGTTAATGGCATTTGGGATCTTCCTATTCACAAATTTTGTTTAAAGGGAAAAATGACCAAAGTTCTTTTTGTAGGATTAACTAAGTGCTCCACAAATCTATTAGATTTGATCTATGTAGATGTTGGTGGTCCACTAAGAGTTAGTAGGAGAGGAGGCTATTCTTACTTCATCACATTCACCAATGATTATAGTCAGCATGGACATATGTATCTTATAAAGTACAAGTTCGAGGCCTTTGAAAAGTTTAAAAAGTACAGGAATAAAGTAGAAAAACAAAAGGGACTTAGTATTAAAGCTCTTTGATCAGATCGAGGGAGAGAATACTTAAGTATCAAATTCTTGGTATCTAAAAGAGAATGAGATAATTTCTTAATGGACTCCACTCGGCACACCCCAACATAATAGAGTAATTGAGAGGAGAAACCATACCATATTAGACACGGTGCATTCCATGATGAGTTTTTTCAATATGCCCATATCCTTGTGGGGATATGCTTTAAAAATGATAGAAACGTTACTAAATGTAGTACCTTCAAAGTCAATGCCTAAAATACTATATGAGATGTGGTTTGGTGAAGCACCCTCTTACCATTATTTGAGAATCTAGGGATATCCCACTTATGTGAGATAGACAATGGGAGATAAGTTGGATAGTAGATCTATCATGTGCATGTTTGTGGGATACCTAAGAGAGTCTATAGGTTATTTCTTCTATGATCCCTCGAAAAAAAAGGTATTTGTTTTGAGGAACGCCATCTTTATGAAAAAAGATTTTCTATTAGAAAGAAATACTATTATTGAGAAACTTGATAAAGTTCAAGCTGATCATCAAATCCCACAAGTGGTGGAAACAAACGAGCTACAAGAGCCGTAGACACAACCTCTAAGAAGGTCAGACTAAATCAAGAAGTAACACAAAAGGTTTGGATTTCTTCATGAGACGAGCCAATCAAATAATGATCCGAAGACATATGAGAAAACTATATTGGACATAGATTTAGGACATTGACTTGAAGTCATGAGATCCAAAATGGATTCCGTGTACTCGAACAAAATATGGACTTTGGTAGATCTACCAAAGGGAATAGTTTCTGTTGGTTGCAAATAGATCTATAAGTGAAAGCTTAGAATAGATTGAGAAGTTGTGACTTTTAAAGCATGACTAGTGGCAAAATATTACACTTAAAAACCCGATATCGATTTCAAGGAACCTTTCTACTAATTGCTATGCCTAATCCATTTGGATTTTACTTGCCATAACCGCATATTATGACTATAAGATATGATAATAGATATGAAAATTATTTTTCTCAATGGGGACATTGAAGAAAAAATTTATATAGAGCAACTACAAGGTTTCATATCCAAGGAAAGTGAGCAAAAGGTTTACAAACTCCAGAGATCTATTTATAGGCTCAAACAAGCATCCTGAAGTCGGAGCATACATTTTGACAAAATAGTTAAATCATTTAGCTTTGTCAAAAATGTGTATAAACTATAAGTGTGCAAGAAGAATAGTGGAAGTTTAGTATAGTTTATTGTGCTTTATGTTAATGATATCTCTATGGATACATATTTCTATATTAGGTATATGTATCCATAGAGATAGATCTAAAAGGATGTTGGGGCTTTTCCAAACCTCGTACATTGGCAAAATATTAAAGAGGTTTAGTATGGAAGAAAAAAAAGATTCCTTACCATGGGATAAGGTATTTGTCTCTCCAAGTTTATAGGCCCTAAGATAGAGAAAGAGAAATGAAATATGTGTCACATACCTTATATCTATACAATTAGAAATATAATGTATGTAGTTCAATGTATGAGACTGGATGTGGCAAACTCACTAAGCATTGCAAGTAGGTTCCAATCTAATCTCAGTGAGAGTCACTAGATGGTCATTGAAATAATCCTTAAGTACTTGAGAAGGACTAAGGACTTTTTTTTGTATATGGCATAAGAGAATTGAAACTCAAAGGGTTTATGGATTTTAGTTTACAATCCAATGTAGATGACCTCAAATCTATTTCTAGATTTATATTTTGCCTCAATAGCAATACGGTGAGTTGGAAGAGTTCTAAACATGACACCATGACTGATTCTACCATATGGGTAGAATATATTGTGGCCTCAAAAACTATATAGGAAGGTGCTTGGATGAAAAACTTCATTAAAGAGTTAAATGCAGTGCCTAGCATTTTTGAGCCAATAGTAGTCTTCTATGACAAAAGTAGGGCACGAGCGCAAGCTAAAGAACCAAGATCTCATTAGGGATCCAAACACATATTGAGGCAATATCATTTGATCAGGGAGACCATTAATAGAGATGAATTTGAGTGGAGAGAGTTGTCTTGAAAAAGAACATATTAGATCTATTAACAAAACCCTCAACGCAAAAGGTCTTTGAAGGACAACTTTTGAAGATGGGTCTCAAGGCTATTGGCATTAACTTTAGGGCAAGAGATTATTGGAATAGTAACTAGCAAGCCAATAGGATTGGCCTTATGAAAGCTATTTTCTTGTAAAATAATCTTAATTGAATGATATTCATTATATGACCATCTTCATCTTATGCTCTTTATTTACTTCATTTGCATTTAGATGAAGCTCCTAAATCACACAAGACTATGGGACTTGGTTACACATTGGGTGGTGATCATAGAATAAGTTTTACATGGTTGTGATCTTAAATCTTTCAAGTTATAGAATCTTATAAGACAAGGCATCTAAGATTCATATAACTTACACTAACGATGCATAATCCAAGGGTTGGATGTTGATCCATTCCGTGAGCAATCCAGTACAAGATATGGATGTATGTTAGTAGGTGCTTGTTAGATAATAAGACACTAAAGACCCACTTAGAGAATCCACTAGATAGCCACAATGGAAGGTTTCCCTTTTATAGTAGTGCATATTACTAGTTATTTAACCTAAGGATCCATGGTAACCTTGTGTTTGGTCCTTATGCTTTGAATTTTTCTTGGTCACTCAATAAGCTACTTAGGTAAAGATTGGGCATGAACTGCTGGACATAGTGGTTTATGATATCCAAGATAGAATCTAACTCCTCATCTTTGTGAAGGACATGTGCATCTCTATGTGTTCTATAATGATCGATTTCAAGAAATCTTTACGCAAGGTGATGTGATAATTTGGAAAGGCATTTTCAAAGATGAGGTCACAAAAGAAATTAAACATTGAGAATAGAATCATAGTATCAAAGGTATTAGAGAGCCGGCTAATAGCTTGCCACAAACCTCTTTCAAGAGATAGGAGACGGAAGAACCATATTTGCATGGTATGTGTAATGCTAGAATGGTTCTTCAAGAGCATTTATTTTGGCTAATTAGTTGGGTTCCATGGGGTTGAAGTTGGACATCGACCATGGAGATTGAGTACTATTCAATTAATGAAATTAATTAAATTGAGTCGCTTAGTTTGAAGAAGTTTAAACTAATGTAAATATTTGATACTCCAAAATTCACAAAGAGTTGCAAGCCCATGTCTAATGAATGATAGAACTTAAAAGGTCACACAAAAAAGCCAATAACATGATCTATTGAAAGAAAGAGAATTTTTTAAGAGTTAGAAAATTCAAGATCGAATTTAAAGAAAGCAAAAATTGTGGTCATTTTGACTTGATCAATTTAAGTGTTAAATTGGTCAAATTAATTTAAGAGTTAAATTAAGATCAGTTACTTAAGAGTTAATTAATTGATGCCACATAACTATCAATTAGTCAAGTTAGGTTAAGAGTTAAATTAATTTTGACTTGCTTAAATAGTTAAGAACTTTAACTTAAGAGTTAAGTCAAAGTATTATTAATTAAATTAAAGTATTTAATTTAATTAAATTGGAGAGAATAATTAAATGAAGGCTTCATTTAATATGGAATTAGATTAATTGGAAAATATTTCATAAGATGAAATGTAAGCTTCAATTAGTATTCTTATTCACTTATCAATAAATATTAATGGCTACCTTAGCATGGACACTTGGCACCATCTCCTTGAGGATGGTGTGTGGCCACATACCATCTGACTCCTATATATATAGGATAAGAGTAGGCTGCTACCTAGTTTATGCAAGTAAGGTGTAATTATTCTCCCTACAAACTAGAGTAGAGGGCATCTAATTTGTTAGCATCCTCATTATTCTCTCCAACCTCCTTCATCTTTTACCTCTATATTTCCTAGCTTTCTCTCTTGAATTCTCTGTAGATATTTCTAGCTATATTGTATAGAATATGTCCTTGTTATGGTGTGTGGATGATTTCTTTTTTGGCAAATCGTTTGGGTTGCTCTTGCTCTTGTTAAAGTAGGTTATGGTAGCCCCTTCTGGCGAGTGTTCTAATTAAGCTAATTTTTGGACTATAGAGTCCTCAAGGGGTTGAATATTTTAGCTAGAAAGGATGAGTCTAACTTGGGAAAAATTGATGGTGAACTTTTGTGCCAATGAGAAACTTCTTCAATAATTGAAGAGAGTTCTTCTCTAGCTCTTGGATTTTTCTGTTCTCACCAAGGTATTTTCCTTCTCTAAATCTGAAAACTATGCCTGTCTAGATCCTTGTGGTTGTGTGTGGGATAGTTTATTCCTTATTTTTTCAAAATGTATAGATCCTAACATTGCACATACCTTAAAATATTGGGGATTTCTCAAACATGGTACATTGATAAAACACTAATGAGGTTTACTATGAAAAAATTGAAGAAGGGATTCCTTCCTATAGGACATGGTCTTTGTCTTTCCAGGTTTATAGCCCTTGAGACTAAAGACGAGAGAGATAAGATGTCCCTCATACCTTATACATATGCTATTAGGAGCATAATATATGTTCAATGTATAAGATCAGTTGTAGCACATGCTCTAAGCGTTATGAGTTACTTTTAATTCAACCCCAGTAAATGTCATCAGCAAGTCATAAAAGTAATCCTAAATTACTTCAGAAGAACTAAGAATTTATTTTGAGTATACAACAATAGAGAATTGAAACTTAAGGGGTTTCCAAATTCTAGCTTCCAATCTAACAAAAATGACCTCAAATCTACCACAGGATTTATATTTCGCCTCAATGGCAATGCAATAAGTTGAAAGAGTTACAAATAAGATACAACATCTAATTCTACCGCTAAGGCATAATATATTGCAGCTTTGTAGACCACAAAGAAGGGTATTTGGATGAAAAATATCATCCACGGGTTAGATATAGTACCTAACATGCAAGTACCTATGGTTGCCATTTAAAGACAACTTAAGACTTGAGCCAAGATCTCATCAATAATCTAAACACAAGTAAATGTGTTATCATTTGATCTATGAGATCAATTAATAGAGGAAACAATTAAGTGGATATAGTTGCCTCATAAAAGAATATAGCAGAACTACTGTCCAAATCCTTAATGCAAAAGGTATTTCAATGGCATCTTAAGAAGATGGGACTTAAAACTATGAGGAATTAGCTTTAGGGAAAAAGATAGTTTATTAGAATAGTGCCCATAGCCAATTAGATTGTCATATAAACTATTTCACTTGGGATACAGTCTTAATTGAAGATACTCATATTAAATGGCTATCTTCATCTTAAGCTTATTTTTCTTCACTAGAATTTGGTTGAAGCCCCTAAATCACAAAAGACTATGGGACTTAATCGCACACTGTGTGGTGATTATGAAATAAGTTCCTACAGTTGTGATTTTAAATATTCAAATTCATCAAATCTTATGAGATGGGGCATCTAAGATTCGTATAGACTTGTATTAATGATGTATAAATCTAAGGAATTGAATATTGCTTCGTTTCATGAGCAATCCATGTTAGACATAGATGCATGTTAGTGGGTGATTGTTAGAGAATAAAACACTGAAGACCCGCCCGAAGAATCCACTAAATAGCTAAAGCAGCAAGTCGGTAGTGGCAAATTCTCCAACTAATGCTAGTGTATATGATTAGTTCTTTAACCTGGGGATCCATTGTAGCCTTGTGTTTATGTGTTCATGCTTTGACTATTCACCAACTACGTAGTGGGTCATCTGGGTTGAAATTGGGTATGACCTACTCAAGTATGGAGGTTTGTGAGATTTAAGATAAGATCTATCTCTTCATTGTTGTGAAGGATGAGTGCTTCTCCTATATATATTCTATAATGATCGATTCCATGAAATCCTTGCTATGCAAAGTAGTATAATAATTCAGAAAAGGATTTTTCCAAAGATGAGGTCATAAAAGGAAATCAAACATTGGAATTAGAAACATAGTTATCGAGGCTATTGGGAAGCTAACAAATATCTTGCCATAAGCCACTTTCAGGAGATAAGAGATGGAATAACCATATTTGCATGGCATCCCGAAAAGAGATGGAATAACCATATTTGCATGGCAAGCATAGAGCTAGAATGGTTCATCAAGACATATTCATGCATCTAATTAGTTAGGTTCCATGGGTTTGTCGCAAGACATCAACTATAGAGATTGGGTACTCTTCGATTAATGGAGATTAATTAAAAGAGTTATTAGTTTAAGGGAGTTTAAACTATTATGAATATTTTAATATTCAAAATACGACAATGAGTTGTTAGCCTAAGTTCAATGAATGGATGAATCTAATGAGTCATACACAAAA
>JACGDI010005831.1:2608455-2630983 GCA_014898725.1 Jacaranda copaia
TCTTGGCTTGATTAATTTAATTGTTAAATAAATCAAAATAATTTAAGGAGAGAAATTAGGCCCATTAAATTAAGGATTTATTTTAATTGATGTCATGTGACCATTAATTAGTTAAGTTAACTTAAAGATCAACACCTACTAACTTAAATAGTTAAATGAATTGACTTAAGGAGTTAAGTCAAACCAATTAATTAAATTAAAAAGTTAATTTAATTAAAATTAAATTTTGGTTTTCAAGGAAAAAATAAATGAAAGAGTTCATTTAAATTTAATTAAAGATTAATTTGCATTACATTTCTTAAGATGAAATTTAGATGTTAATTAAATACAAATGCATGTAAAATCCAAATTCACATGCAAGTTGGCAAGTTGGCCAACTAAATATAAGAGGTGTGATGCCAACTTTCACCCTTTCTCCTCTATGTAGAGCCAAGTGGCCGGCCATGTGATGCTCCCCCTATTGATTCCCCTTTTTCCTCCAAAAGTGTGATTTTTCATATATGGAAAGAGGAATACCTTGATAAGCAAATTTCCAAGGAGAAAATCGTGAACAATTCACGAATCTAGAATTTACCAGAAACCAGCACAGTGGAGAATCAACAACTTTTTCCTGGCTTCGAGATCTCTAAAAATCATAAAATTAAATATGAAATTTCTCCACTCAATGATGAAGACATTGTGAAATTTTTGGAGAAAAAGTAAATTTGGATATCCTCATAAAAATTTCACAAAATCACTGCTCTGCATAGTGAATCTCCAAGTCAAGCAAATAAAATGTTTTGCCTCCATTGATATGATCCACATACCAATTGAACTTACAATTTTTTCTTTGAATTACTTGGAGAAATGAGAGGATAAAATCATGCTAAAGGATGATTTTGAGGTTGGGAAAAGAAGAGAGAGCAAGCTTCAACTCATGTGGCAATGCCTGGCGAAAGGCTTTGGAGAGAAATGCAAAAAATCTAATTCTTCACACCAATTGTGCAAGTGTTGAATCCTCTCACCTCTATATCTATATATAGAGAGAGAACGGTGTGATGCCAAGTTGGCATCACACCTTCCTCAAGGTGGGCGGCCACTTGCAAGGTTAGATGGCAAATTTAAATTCAAATCTCATTTGAATTTCATGTGCATTTCAATTTAATTTGAAATCTAATTTCAAAACAATTAAAATGCAAAATCAAACAAACTCTTCTTTTGAATTTTCCCTCCAAAATTTATTCTACTCATTAATTAAATTAAACACTTTAATTTACTTAATTAACCTTTGACTTAACACTTATGTCAACAAGCTTAACTTTTAAGCTTAATTTTGTTAACTTAACTCTTTAAATTAACTTAACCAATTGATGATCATTTTGAAAAAAAAATAATTAACTCCTTAATTATTGGTCTGATTTAACTCTTTAAATTAATTGATTAATTTAACACTTAAATTAATCAAGTATCAAGCTAAAACTGACCACAAAAATTGATCACCTCAAAATTGGTCCACTAAGAGTGAATATTCTTAACATTTAGAAAATTCCTCCATTAGTTAGGAAGCTAATTAGATTTTATGTGTGACCAAATAGGTACTACCATTAATTAAATATGGGCTCACACCTCTTTATGAATTTTGAATATTTTATATTCATTTTACTTTAAAACACTTTTAAACCAATCTACTCAATTCAATTAATATCATGAATTGAAGAATATCCAATCTCCATGGTCGATGTCCAACCTCAACCCCATGGAGCCCAACTAACTAGCCAAAATAAATTCTCTTGGAGAACCATTGTAGCTCTACGTGTACCAAACAACTATATTCCTTCCATTTCCTATCTCCTAAAAGAGGCCTAGGACAAAATATTTGTTGGCTTCCTAATAGCCTCGATGCTTGCTTCTATTCTTAATGTTCAATTGCCTTGTGTGACCTCACCTTTAGAAAAATCATTTTCCAAATTGTCACACCACCTTGCACAAGGATTTCTTCAAATTGATCATTATAGATTACGTAGGAGATGTACTCGCTCTTTTCAAAGATGCGAAGTCGGATTCTATCTTGGATCTCACATACCTCCATACCAAAATAGCTCATACCCAATTTCAACCTGAACAACTTGCTAGGTGACCAAAGAAGAGTCAAAATATGAGAACCAAGACTTGTTCCATGATCACCACCCAGTAAATTAACCAAGTCCCATAGTTATGTGTGGTCTAGGGGTTTTATCCAAATGCTTGTGAAGAAATAATGAATAGAAGATGAAGATGGACATATTGAAAATATCATTCAATCAAAATTGTTTTACAAGGAAATTGTTTTACAAGACCAATCTAATTGGCTTGTCAAGCACTATTCCAATATTTTTTTTAGTTTTATGTTATGCATCCTTAGCCTACTCCTACAGTCAAAAAGAGCAATATGATTTTTTTTTTCTTACTAAACCTTGTAATAAAGCTATTTCCTAAAAATTGATATGTACCACTAGTACTTTTTTAATCTAGCTTGCAAACCATCTTAATTAAAATTCGAGTAACTAGTGAGTCTAAATTCTTCACAAGATAGATATTCCATTAAGATACTTGAATATACCTTTGACATTAGTTAAATGAGATTCCTGGGGCATAGATTGAAATTGAGAACATGTGCAAATAGCAAACCCCCCAAAAAAATCTAAGTTCTATAACAACATATAACTCCACCGATAACCTTAAATGATTGTTGAAGACTAAAATTTCATGGACATTGAATCCTATGTGGAATGCATAATAAGTCATGTCTCTATCCCACTCCAATGCATAAATGTACACATATACTTTTGACCTATACAAGATCCACACAAAACCTTAGAACTCACATAGAGTAGAGTCAACATAATTCTAAATCCTTCTTTAAGTGTGAGAATATTACCCACTATCTTAGGAAATTTTCAAAGCAAAGAAATTTCATAGTGAAGTCTAAGTCTAACGCAAATATAAAGCCAAATTTATGTACCCTGCACTAGTGCGTAGAGGGTGCCCAACAGCAAGTGCCCAACATTGATATTGTCCTTCCATTTTTCCTTCCTAAAATTAGATCCAACCTCAATCACAACTTGATTAATAAAGTTGTACTTCTCAGCATTTCAATCCTTACTATTTCACTTAGAAATTGTCCTAAGTCCTAGGGCAAATACCATCCAAAATTTTTCGAACTCCTATGACAATGGAGATGCAAAGTTTTTTCTAAGTCTATCCATGATGTCGCACTTTCCCCTATCATCTAAGTGATTAAGTACCACCCCAAGGATGCTTTTACAAAACGCTTGCCTATTTCCTCATGCAAATGTGAGCACATCCTTCCAAGGAAATTCATCCAAAACCCCATACTATCTTCTGCCTCAATAGTGTAGCACCTTGTTATTAACGTTGTAACATCATTTAAAATTTTTGTAGGTCCCTAGATAGCTATAGTGTAAGATCTTCTTAAGCACTTAAATGTTTGATATATGAAACTGACCTAAATCCTTAGGTGAATGGATTTAGTTGAATACTACACTGAACTCCACCAAGTCTCTTAACACATGCCTTCAATTCCACTAATAATAATTAAGCAAATTAATAATATAATTTTATGAATTAACACAAGACAAAAGTCAAAATAAAACTTTATGATATATTTTCAATATTAAAATAAAATTTTCCTATCAAAAATAGGGGGATTTAATGGTATAACAAGAACTAAACTTAAGGACAATTGATAAATGGACTAAAAATGGCAAATGTAGCTTAAAATTAATTAACTGAATAAATGGATTAGAGAAACTGAAGGACAAGCCAAACTTATAAAAATGATAGAAAAATTCTGATGGGCCTAAACCTATCTAAACTAAAATCTATAAATACCAAATTCTAGAGAAAAATTGGGAAGATAAATCATTCGCAAAAATTCTCGAATTGAAGAACTCTCATGATGAGTAGATCTCTCTCCACGCGTTCATGAGAAGACAAACCGACACTATGTTGTTCTTTAGATAGGACCTCGCTCCATTTTCAATAGTATCAATACTAAATTTCAAATATATAAAATTTGCACTTTTACATATTTGATATATATTTAATAAAATTTATATGTCCAAATCACCATTATTTATTCAAAAAAATTCTCTAATATAGCAAGGTAAGCTCAATGCTTTGATAATTGTTGAATTTTTTGTCTTTAATATGGTAATGGATTGTGATATTTTTACTTTGTGTGACTACTATCTTCATAATTGTCCAAATTATAGATGTATATTCTAGATGCATGTCAATATTTAATATAATGAATGTGAGAATATGTATAACTAACATGATTATGTAAAAATATTTTATACGCATAAAAACTATATGCAAATGACTGTTAGTATAAAATAATATAAATAAACCATGGACGAAGATATGCTACACAAATACTTATGCTCTAAAATTCCGAAAAACTTTGAGAAAATAGCAAAATCAAAAGTATTGGTTATATATCAGTACTGTCCAATCATCCATAGTTTATCGTGTTTATGCGTGGCTTCTGAGGTAAGGTAAAAAAAAGGATCATTTTTTGTCTTACAAGCTCACATGTAATTCTGACCGGACACATGCCCATCAAATTAAGGCTAGTTGTATTTTTTCTAGAGTACCCGACACTCGAATGTGTCCTTTTAACAAACTTCCCCACATTTCAAGCAAATTCAACATGCATGTACAATAACACTAGTTCATGAATTTTGGTGAAAAAAAGAAAAAACAAATATTAAGAAAAATATTTTTTATATTTTAGCTGATAAGGAAAATATTGAAGAAAGGAAAACTTGGGAAAACATATAGCGTATTTACTCTATTTTGGGTCTTGAATTTTAAAGCAAAAAATGCGATGGAAAACTATTTTCATGTCTTGAATAAAGTAATTATGTGCTTCTGTATTTGTACATTTGCATTTTTCTTCTCTTTTTTCTCACCATTTTCCTTGATGCAAACATAGTAAAAGAAAATGAATTTTCCTCACAAAATGGTGAGGAAAATGAGGAAAAAGTCGGTTTGAACTCACTCCTATTTTTCCAGCACATTCATAACCCTTCGTTTCCTCATTCATTTTTTCATTATTTTATTTGACAATCAAACAAATTTAAAATTTCATATTTCTTTTTTCTCTTTTCCTTTTCTCTAATACTTTTTTTTCCTCACTAAAATCCTTAAACCAAAGATAGTGTAAGAGAAATTTGAATTTCATCTTAGATATTCACCTGTGTATATAGTGCTCCAGCCTCCAAGCTCAAAGGAATCCTATAAATATTGCATATGTAGATTTCTATAATATTTATTAATTTATCTTATAAAAATAAAAATTCATTTCCTTAAATATAGTATCTTTTCATAAAATTGGCATATTAACTAGCTAAAGTAACAGTAATATTGCAGTGCCCACTAATTTCCAATCACTACTTTTAGAGAGGAAAACATAAAATCATAAAATGTCAACATTTTTTAAAATGAATCTAATATTATATTTCTATCGAAATCAACATTTTGAATTCTTTATTTTTTATTTTCTATTCTATTTTATATATACTTAATGTATTAAATATTCTATTTTATATATCGAAATCAACATTTTGAATTCTTTATTTTTTATTTTCTATTCTATTTTATATATACTTAATGTATTAAATATTCTATTTTATATATATTTAATGTATTAAATATTTCTTTACAAAAAGCACATAATTGATTGCGAATCACCTACTATCTTGGGACTGCCAGAGTTATGTATATAGTTTTGGAGAATAATGTGTAGAATTACACTGAAGGATTATATATATATATATATATATATATGTTGCCAGCATTTTCTCCAAGTAAAAATAGTTTATAGAGAAAGGGATGGATGGAAAAGGAGGACAAACATTAAAGCTAAAGCAAGGAAGTGGAGGATTAAAGATAACGTGCAAAATGAATCATGCAAATATAGAAAGAGATCAATAGGAAAACCATTAAGCGTTTTAGATCAAAATATAGGAAAATCATCCGCGGAAAAGAATGATGAGTGCTAGTGATCTGGTGGGCGGCGGGAGCAGCGGCCGGTCATCGACAGACGACATCGACGATTATGAGGCCTCGAAAGCTGCGATTTTGTCTCACCAAGCCAGAGAAGAAGAGATCGAACGGAGAAAAATAGAAGTGAGGGAGAGGGTGGAGTCTCAGCTCACCCGTGCCGAACAAGAAACCAGACGATTGGCACAAGTTTGGGAAGTAAGTCCGCTCCACAGTTCTTTTCTTCCTTCTTTTATTTTTTATTTTATTTTTTGTGCTCACTTATAGAAGATTTGATGCTAATAGTTGCCTTTTCAATTTTAAGTTTTTGAGGTCCGAAACTCCAGCTTCATATTTAAATATATATGTGTGTGTGTGTGTGTGACAATGATGTTATTTGCCAATTCAACTTTAAGTTTAAAAAACACGGCATGATGGTTGATCACCCTATTTTGTCCAAATTATTTTAAGTTGAAAGGCCGCCGCCTTTATTTTGCTTGATGTGATAATCTCCCTTGTGATTATTAATAGAATTCCTAACGAATAATTAATTTCTGTACATGTGTAAATTAGAAAACAAATAAAAATAAAAAGATATGTTTGTTAGAATATTTTGAAACTATGATAACTTTGATGGTGCAATTAACAGTTGAGGGATCAAATATTAATTTTTTAATGAAATATAAAGTAGGTTTAATAATTTTGATTGTTGTACCATATTTGGGTAAATTGCATTTGTGGTCTCATAAGTTAAGTTCATTTGGATTTTGGTGTCATTATTTATCAGCGTTGCATGTTGTGTGCAATAAGTGCCCTCCTCCTTTTTTGTTTGATTTGTGGATTGAAGAGGGCTTCCATCTAGAAATTGATGGAGCAACTCACGTGACTATTAATTTGGGCTTTTTGGTCCCATAAGTCAAACCTGTTTTAATTTTTGGTCCTCACATGAGCTCCAATGATTTTTTTGCCAAAAAAGAGAAAGAAAAATAGTTACAAGTGAAGGCGCCATTTATTTCCATGGCACATCAATTTCATTGAAAACCTCAGGGCAAATGAAAATTCAGGTGAGAGGTTTCATAGTTGTCCTTCCATAAATAGTGGGTGTGGTTTCTCTGATTGAGAAGATCCCCCAAAGTGTGAAGAACAAGAAAAGTAATACATACGTTGCTTATGATGTTGAATGAAATATATGAAAAGTGGTTAAAATTTGAAACACGGCAACTTATGCTGTGTATCTTTTAGTGGTTTCTTGATCGACTTTTTTCACTTTAATAGTATGATTCTTGCTTTCTGATCTCTGCGGCGATGGACTGCTAAAGGCCTTTGCAGTGACATCGGATTCTCGACTTTAGAAAGTCAGGCTCTTCTTCTGTTAAATCCAATAGGCATAACTTAATTATAAGACCAAAAAAATGCCAAGTTAACGGACATGTGAGTAACCTGTTAATCACTTTATTAACTTTTGGATGAAACTCCTTTCCAATCCTCAAATTAAGAAAAAAGAGGCATTTATTTAGATGCAATTTACAAAATTAATAAATAATAGGACTCAAAATAGAAATGAACTTAATTTATGGGATCAAAGATATAATTTATCCCACCTTTCATAATTAACTTAGATATTTTATTAAGCAATTTTACAATTTCACCCTCATATTATCTTCGCACTGTTGGCCGTCATCATCGAAGAGAAATACTTAATTAGTCTAAATATAATATAATATAACCCAATATATCATAGAAAGTGAAACATGATCATCTATTGATAAATGTCATCTCGTATGTACTTTAATGAACCGATATTGCTAAAACTATACGATGATAATTGGTATGTATGAATAGAATTAAGTAGAAATAAAATCAACATAAAAAAGGAATGATGTTGGTACAAGTCATCTTATGCTTGGTATGATAAAGGAATGAAATCATTATTCTTTATTTTATTTTAATATCATGATTGATATTTGACAATAATTGATAGGAATGGAATGAAAGTATTTTAAATGACCAAATTATCTTTTGTACAAAAATTATTAAAATAAAACATTTTATTGATATTTTTTTCTCATAATTTTTTGACTTTTATGCAATCTTTAATTTTTTATTTCATAAAAGTGTATGACAGAGACAATGATTTATTTATATTTTGGAAAGTAAAATTAAATTTTTATGGTTAAAAATAAAAGGATGCTAATTTTTCTTTTACTAGAGTTTGAACATTATAAGAGAATTCCTTATAGATAAGAAGATATATTTGAAGGTTTCTGTAATGATTTAGAATTATGTTACTAAATATTAGATGGTAATTTTGTCAAATACTAAAATAAGTTCATTTCTAATAGAATAGGAATAGCAAAACCTATGATAAAGGAAAGAGATAGCTAAACCCATATTTTTAGGAATAGAAATTCCTACGAAAATGAGAATTCTCATTCTTAAAATATACCAATCATAAATTTAAAAATAAATTTAAAAATGCTCATTCTATTTTTAGTTTATTTCTACGTACCAATCATATTACAAATTATTCTATAAGACTACTTGGGGATAGTGCATCCTTTAAGATTGCAGTTATGTCATTTTCTAGTAATAATTTGTTGCCTCTTTTCGATGATGGTTATACTATTGTAGTCCACGGACTTTTGAAGTTGCATTCAAGGAGAGAGAATTTAGTATTAAATAGCCTAGTGTTTGTAGAATTTTAACGAAAAATATATATAATGTTGGGTGTGCTTACGTATTTTTCAAAATATCTTATAAAATAAGATGAATTATATTTAAATTTTTTGAAATTTGGCTTAACTAAAAAAAATTGTTGTTTTAAAAATTACGTATTTCTTCCTAGATTTCAAAATTCTAATGTAAAACGGACAGAAAGTGAAAAAAGTTGAAAATGTCATTATATTAAAATTAGCAAAGAAAATCAATAATATACATAAATATGTAAAGACATAAATACCCTTGAACCTGTTTGTAATATTTTGTATTTGGGAGGATTTATTTGATAAAATTTTATCACATTAAATTCTTTAAAAATTTAAGTTTATCTCCTAGGAAAAATATGATTTTAATAATTTTAACTTACAATATACCTTAAAATAAAAATTTATCTTATACTATATAACTTTTAATAATTTTAATAATTTTTTAAATATCACTTACAATAAATTTATTTCATACAATATAACTTTAATAATTTTAAGGGTGAATTATTTTAATAATTTTACTAAATTTAAATTTAATTATATTTATTTATTAATTAAGTAAAATAACTAAAATAAAAATCAAATTATCTTTTCAGATAATATAATTTTAATAATTTTATATTACATACTCAATAATTAAAATAATAAATATATCTAATATAATTAATTAAATTTTTTAATTTTATTTTAAGTTAACAACAAAAAAAATTAAACATTTAAAAATAAAAATAAAAACTATCATTTTAACAATATAATTTTAAATTCTATATTTAATAATGTTAAATTTTACATATGTCTAAATTAATTTAGTTAGACTTATTTATTGACTAAGAACTAAATACGTTAAACTAAATATGTTAATATGTATTAATTATATTTATTTATTAATTAAGAAAAATAAGAAAATATTAAAAAAAGAAATAGACAATAGCTTTTCTTTTCTTCCCCCTACCCTCGCCCCCCAGCCCCCAACCTTCACAAGTCATGGTCGCATTTGGCCCCTCAATCCCATTCCTACATCTTCCCTTCCTCCCTTTAACTCTCTACCAGAAATGGCCACGATCAAGTTGAAGTGAAGAGATAAGTAACGATCTATAATTTTAAACCAAAATAAGGTGAAATTAACTTTCTATCTCCAAACTCATGATCAATCATCATATCACAAATTAGGATTTTAAGTCTATAATTTTAAACCAAAATAAGGTGAAATTAACTTTCTATCTCCAAACTCATGATCAATCATCATATCACAAATTAGGATTTTAAGTCAAGAAAACTACATTTGATGTATAACCTAGGCGTTGATGTAGATCTTCAATAAACTCTTCCAAATCAAGATCTACTATTTCCTCTTCTTGGATCCATTCTCCACACCAAGAACTCATTAAAACAGCAACTTTTGTTTGTCAATACACCTCCTAAACAACCCCAATCTAGCCAAAAACTAGAGGAAAAATTCTATCCAAATGGTCACCCAAAATTCTTCCAAAAATCAACCAAGAGATGCTTCAATTCTCCAATTCTAAGCTTTCCAAGTGTGAAGTCTCTATTATTGATCCACACACCCAGACAAAACTCTCAAATCTTCACACCCTTTGCCCAAGTAGAGATGAGGAAAAAGAAGATGGGGCTAGGCATCTTTTTAGGAGAGAGATAGGAGAGATGCTTGTAGGTAGTTACTCAACAAATGAGTTGCGCTACCTTTGGGAGGGAAGAATAACGCATTATAGTAGGCTGTAAAAGGCCGGCCACTATGTGTATATACAAGGTAAGTGGGAAGTTTTAGGAAGCTTCTTTCACATCTTATCCACATGTGCTAATTAGCTAGATTCAAAATTTAGTTTGAATTCAATTTTGATTTCATTAAATTAAAATCCTTATCCTTTTATTTAAAATGGACTCTTCCATTTTATTTTCCTCCAATTTATGTTATTTCCCTAATTAATTAAATTAACTTTTAATTTAATTAATTTTAACTTAACTCCTTAAATTAATTGAAATTAGCTTAACTCCTTAAACCGATCAATTTAACTCCTTAAATTGACTTTTGACTAATTAAATTTGTCATATGGTACCAATTAAACTAACTACTTAATTTAATTCTTTAAATTATTCTAATTAATTTAACACTTAAATTAATCAAGTTAATGTGACCAATTAATAATTAACCAATTTATTATCCCCATTTCTTTGGTGAAAAAAAAAATGCCATTTATGAATTTTCAAACTCCTTAGAAAAATTCCTCTCACCAAATAAGAGTTTTCTTAGGCTTTTGTGTGTAACCCATTAGTTTCACCAATTCATTAGACATGGGTTCACAACTCTTTGTAATATTTTTAATGTAAAATATTCGAATTATTTTAAACACTTTAAAACTAATTACACTACCAATTAATCTCCATTAATTTGAAGAGTGCCCCATCTCCATGGTTGATTTCTGGCAACAAGTCAATGGAACCCAATGAATATGATGAATGAATTATATTGAGGTGAACTATTATAGCTTACACTTACCATACAAATATGGTCCTTCCATCTTTATCTCCCCTAATAAACCTAAGGTAAGATATTTGTTAACTCCCTAATAGCCTCGATAACTCTATCCCTACACCAAATGCTTGATTCCCCTCTATGACCTCAATTTTGAAAAAGACGCTTTTTTCCAAATTGTCATACTATCTTGTATAAGAATTTCTTGGAACAATCATTATAGAATACATAGGAGATACACTCATTCTTCACAACATGAGAAAATAGGTCCTATCTTGAATCTCACAAACCTCCATGGTTAGGTAGCTTATGCCCAATCTAAACCTCGGATGACCTACTATATGCTCAAGATAAAGATAAAGTACAAGGACCGAAATACAAGGTTGCCATGGATCCTCAAATCAAAAGACTAATTGTATGCACTATCGTCAGCTTTGAAAACTCATCACTACCAACAAGCCACTACAGCTATCAAGTGGATTCTCAAATAGAGACAAATGTTATTGAATTTGTTCTCTAACAAGCACGCACTAACATGCATCCATGTCTAATATAGATTGCCCATGAGACCGGGCAATATCTAACGCCTTGTAGTATGCATCATTAGTACAAGTTTATCTAAATCTTAGATACCTTTTCTCACAAGATTCTATAACTTTGAATACTTAAAATCATAATCATAGAGACTTGTTTAATGATCATGATCATATGCATGATCAAGTCCCGCAATCTTGTATGATCTAAGAGCTTCAACCAAATGCTAGTAAAGTATAAAAAATGCATAAGATAAAGATAGTCATTTTATTAAAATATCATTCAATCAAGATTGTCTCACAAATGAAATAGTATATACATGCCAATTCTAATTAGCTGTGGGGCACTATTTCAATAATCTCCCACTTACCATAAGGCAAATTCCTTATTGTCTTTAAGCTTATCTTCTCAAGATATCTTTCAAATACCTTTCATACTATAGGTTTTGTTAGTGGATCTGCCATATTCTCTTATGAGGCTATTATTTCCACTCAGGTGTTACCTCTATCAATTATCTCTTAGATTAAATGATAACACCTCATAATGTGCTAGGATCGTCGATGAGATCTTGGCTCTTTTTCTTGAGCACTGGACCCATTGTTGTCACAAAAGATAACTACTGGCTTTGTAATGCTAAGTACTATATCTAACTCTTAAATTAAGTTTTTCATCAAAACACCTTTTTTTGCAATTTTTGAAGCCGCAATATATTCTATCTTGGTGGTAGAATCAATTATGGTGTCTTATTTGGAACTCTTCTAACTTACTACACCACTATTGAGAAAAAATATAAATAATGAGGTGGATTTAAGGTGGTCTTCATCGGATTGGAAACTAGACTTTGAAAATCCTTCAAGTTTCAATTCTTTATTGCTGTAGACTAAAAACAAGTCCTTAGTTCTTCTCAAGGACTTAAGGATTTGTTTTATAGTTTTCTAGTGACTTTCACTTGGATTTGATTGATAGAAATTCATAACACTTAGAGCTTGTGTTACATCTAATCTTGTACATTGAACGGCATATATTATGCTCGCTATAGTAAATGCATAAGGTAAATGAGACATGTTTTTCTCTCATCTTCAATCTTAGGGGCCACAAGCTTGGAGAGATGAAGGCTATGTCCCATGGGAAGAAATTCCTTCTTAGATTTTTTCATACTAAACCTCTTTAGTATCTTGTTAATGTACAATATTTGGGAGAGCCCCAACATCCTCCTTGATCTATCTTAACAAATCTATATTCCTAATATGTAGGATGCTTATCTCAAATCCTTCATGAAGAATTGCAAAGATAACCATGCTTTAGTACATGCTAACACTTCTATCTCATTCCTACTGAGAAGAATGTGTTCGACATAACGCACAATAAACTAAATCGAACTTCTACTAACCTTTTTATACACACATAGTTCATACATATTTATGACAAAGCCAAACGATTTGACTACCTCATAAAAAATGAATGTTCTAGCTTTGGGATGCTTGCTTCAATCTATAAATAAATCTTTGGAGCTTGCAAACCTTTTACTCACCTTCTTCGACTGTAAAACCTTGTAGGTGCTCCATATAAATTTCCTCATCAATGTTTTCATTAAGATTGCCATATTTCATACTCGCAGTAAGTAGTTATGGAAAGTATAATCCTTATGGACATAGGCATATCAATTGGCGAAAAAGTTTTCTCAAAGTCAAGGCTAGGTCTTTAAGTATAACCTTTTGCTACTAGTCTATCCATGAAAGTTGTTACATCTCTATCAACTTTTAGCTTTTGCTTGTAGATCCACTTGCAATCAATAGTTACTTTACCCTCTGATGATCTACCAAAGTCCATTCTTTGTTTGAGTACATGGAGTTGATTTGAGATTTCATGGCTTCTAGCTAATGTCCCGAATCTATGTCCTACATAGCTTCCTCATAAGTCTTTAGATCACTATACGTTTGCCCTATTTCATGATGGAATCTGAACCTTTTGAGTTACTTCTTGATTCTATCTGACCTTTTGTGAAGTTGTGTGTTAGCCTAAGGATGCTCTTTTATTTCTATCACTTGTGGGATATATAATCATCATGAATTTCATCAAGTTCAATGATAGAACCATTTTTATTTAATAGAAATACCTTTTCTAAAAAGGTGGCATTGCTAGAAACAAACATCTTTTGTTTTGAGGGATCAAAGAAATAATAACCCAAAGATTTTTGTGGGTATCCAACAAACTTACAAAAATTGGATCTCGCATCTAACTTCTCTTCCACTAACTTCTTGATATATACACGAGACCCCCCAAACACTTAAATAAGAATAAAAGGGTGAATTGCCATTCCACATCTCATGTGGCGTCTTTAGCTCTAACTTTAAAGGTACTATATTAAGCAACTTCGATGTTATTTCTAAGGTGAATCCTCAAAAGGAGCTAGGCACATTAGTGAAGCTCATCATGGAACCTACCATGTCCAACAATCTACCGTTTCTCTTTTTGGCCACTCTATTATGTTGAGGTGTGTTAAGAGAAGTACATTATGAGAGAATCCCTTTCTTTTTTGGATAACCTATGAATTTCGCACTTAAGTATTCCCCTCCTTGATCTATTCAAAGAGTTTTAATGCTAAGTCATTGTTGTTTTTTTACTTCATTTCTATACTCTTTAAACTTTTCAAAAGCTTCATATTTGTACTTCATAAGATACATATGTTCGAATCGAGTGTGATTATCGATGAAGGTAATAAAGTAAAAATGGCTTCCTTTTGCACTAACTATTAGTGGTCCACATACATCCATATGGATCAAACCCAATGGACTAGTGGTTTGCTCCATTTGTCCTACAAAAAGAGTTTTGGCCATTTTTACTTTTAAATGAGATTCACAAGATGGAAGTCCCCCTATGCCACTAACATTTAGTGTTTTGAGAGCTGCTATCTTGTTCATCCTATTCTTGAAAATATGTCCAAGCCTTACATATCAAAGATAGGCATTTTCTTTGTTATCTAACTTTTGTTTTTGTTACTTTGGAAGTGCATAAGTTATGGTTGAGAATTAAATATGTATAATCCATTACTTAAAGTACCATATGCAATCAAAGAACTATTCATTATTGCTTTCAGCTGGCCATCACAAATTGAAAATACCCTTCATAATCTAAGACAAGAATTGAAATAATATTTTTAATAAAATTAAGTACATAGTGGCAAAAGTCTAAAACAATAAAAGAATTCCCTAAGTGTAACTTGTTGACACCTTCAACCTTAGCTACGACCTCTGCACCATTTTTGAGGCATAGGATCATATCTCAATTCATTGAGTATTCTTCTTCTTACTATCCCTTATAACAAATTAATAAATTGAAAACCACATGTAGTATCAAATACCTATCTGGAAAAGTTTGTAGTTAATTGCACTTCAATAAAAAAACATAACCTTTCAAAGTGTTGCAAGGTACTCTTTGTAGTTATGTTTCCAATGGCCTATTTCGCCATAACAAAAATGTTTAGCATCCTTTTTTTAATCTTTCTTTTTTTAACGCCTCTTGAGGGCTTCAATGGTTGTTTCCCTTTTAAAGAAGAACCTTTCTTTCTCTTACCTCCTTTTTCTTGCCCTTAAGGCCTTTAGATTAGAGGACGATGCAAGTATTAAAGATTTATCCTTTTTCATAGTTGCCTCTGTGGTAACTAATATATTAACCAATTCATTGATCATTACCTCTTGTTTCGACAAGTTGAAGTTTAAAACAAATGAATCAATTGAACTTGGCAATGCTTAAAGGATCAAATCCATATAATGGTCATTGTCCATGACTAGGTCCAATGAGCAAGCTTATCAATAAGCCCGATCATCTTAAGGCCATGATTATGTACACTTGTCACTTCAACTATTCTTATCCTAAATAGCTCTCTCCATAGTGAGTATCGTTCATACCTTGATTGCACTCTATACAACTTTTGTAGATGCAAATGAATCTTAGAAGCACTTTTCATGTTCTCATAAGATTTCTAGAGCTCATTAGACATGGATGCCATCATGAGGTAATGGGGTTTGAAGATCATCTTTTATCTATTTTACAAAAGCTTCATGGGCCTCATTGTTGAGATCTGCACCAAGGTTTGAGCAAGCACATATAATCTCTTTTTAGAGTTAAGAATATTCTCAAGGTTACCCAATTGCAGAAGTTAAGTCCAACAAGTTTATTGATTTCCAATATAGATACTTTGCCATTTATTGAGATTTCAAAAAATTTACAAAAGTGAGAAAGAGAATGTAAGCATTTAATTGAATATAGATATGATCAAACATGCTTATGGACTATCAAACATGTTTTTCTCCCACTATTTTATCAAATTTCTTATCCTCTTAGGAGTTCAGGAAACCTCATTTTCCTTAGTGAGAAATCAAGGTCCAAAGAAATCATTTGAGGACCTACAACTCATGAGATATCCACTAATTATCCTAAGGTGGGTAACTTTTACCAATTGCATCTTTATGCAATCCTTGATTTTGTTTTGCCTCACTTTTCTTATAGACCCAAAACTCATACACTATCTATATTACTAGGTGTTAAGTCATACCTATCAATCACTCTCTAATTATAAGCTCAACTATGATCATTCCACAATTCATGCGACAATGTCATAGTGAGCCTTATATTAAAGTACAACTCATGCCAAGGAAATGATCATAGCTTTCCTCTAATAAAGTATCCCACGGCTTATGTGCCAACACTAAATTAGGGTAGTATCTCTTGTCACTTTCCTATTGGTAAAAGGCTTGGATTAATAGAAAATTTCTTTTAATTTGTATCTAATTTGACTTAATATTCTATTAACTTAGACTCCTCTAAGTTCAAGGATTTTGTTTTTACTTTGAAAGATCTCATCAATTTTATCTTTGCTTATTTAGGTTCTCTATCCTAACCATGCATCACCATACATCAAAAGGATAAAAAAATAAGTAAATAAACTTAGCTCACATCCAATAGGGGGATGATTATAAGCCTTAACCAAATAGTGCACTCAGAGTTATCATTGCACTACTTGGTTGGTTTTAGGTAGTTTAATTAAATGAATAGATCCTATCTATTACATGAATATAACCCATACATCTATAGGTCTTCATACCTTTTTGACTCCTCTTGGGCTCCTTTTTGCACTTCTTGTGACAATTATAAAATTGCAATTCTCACCTCCTAAGAGTCACACTCTCATGACAATTACAAAATTTGAAGTTAGAGACATGCAAACCCCAATTAATATAACCCATTCAAAATAATCTTGAATATAAATAAAACCAAACTACAGGCTCATAATCATCCCCATACATCCATCATCCATTTAACAATTGAATAAATAATTACGCACAAATTGGTTATCGGTTTATCAATTGAAAGTTTATCTTTTAAACAATTCATTGGAGACAAGAATAAGCATAACTTTTATGCATCTCAATTTGCATCGACTTGAAGATTGCACCTTGATTTGATTTTAAAAGTAGGCAAAAACAACCAACAATTTTCTAAACATTTACACTATAATTGTGCATCATAATTATGCATGAAAAATAATTTGAATCACAAAAATGTGACCTAAAACCAACTCAAAACTACCACAAAACCAACCCGGTAGACTGCTATCTATCGTCTCGTGCCTGGCATGCTGTGCGCATGCCCGCTGTGCACTAGGCAACAGTCTTTCCCAACTTGCCTTGCTAGTTGTCAAATTGCTTTTTTACCTCCTTTTTTGTGTTCCAAATTTTATGGACTCTTCCGTACCACCTTTTCACACATAATTTGATAATTTTCTAGATTAAACACTTTTTCAAAACAAAAAATGAAGTGTTCAAAATACATCAAAAAATTCAAATCTAAGAAAAGATCACATTTATAAAAAGTCTTAAATCACCATCAATCAAATTGAATCCAATTTTGATTTGTGTAATCAGATGAAAAGAATAAAGATTCAAATCTTAACTTATATCATTTTTTTTATACATCTCATGAAAAAAAAATGAATTTTTTTCTTCTTTTCTTTAATCTAGTTTAAATTAAATCAGTGATAAGTCAATTTAAAAAGAAAGACTTATCTTCCTACGAAGATCAAACATGATGCTTATTGTCCAATTTTCTTTAAATTTAATCAAATTAAATAAAAATAGCCAAAACACCTTAAAACTATTAATGACATACTATATCATCATATAAATTCAATGCTAATTCAATATTTAATATTATAATATTTGAATTAATACTCATGCCAACATATGAATTAACAATTAAACATATATTGATACATTTCATTCAAACACAACAAGAACCACAATCAATATCCCCAAACTTTTAAAGTCATCAATTGAATTAAGGATTTGAGATTTTGAATCAATCCATCATATGAATTATTTTAAAAAATCCTAATTTTGACATGGTCCTAGCTCATACCACATGAAGTCAAGAGATAGCTTGGGATCCATAATTTAAAACCAAAATAAGGTGAAATTAACTTCCTACCTCCAAACCTAGGATCAATCATCATGCCATAAATTAGGATTTAAAGTCAAGAAAACTACCTTTGATGTATAAATAAGATGTTGACCTTCAATGGACTGTTCCAAATTAAGATCTACTAACTCCTCTTCTTGGATGTATTTTCTCCACACCAAAGAACTCATTAAAACAACAACTTTTTCATGTCAATACACCTCCTAATATCCCCAATATAGAGAAAAATAGGAGGAAAAATTTTGCCCAATTAGTTGCCAAAAAATTTCCAAAAATCGACTAAGAGATGGTTCAATTCTCCTATTTTAAGCTTCTCAAGTATATAAAGCCTCTAATGTTGATCCACACGCTTAGGAAAAACTCTCAAATCCTCACACCTTTCACTAGAGAAGAGATGAGAAAGAAGATGATGGGAGTAGTCATCTTTTAGGAGAGAGATAGGAGATATTCTAGTAGGTAGTTACTCAACACATGAGTTATGCTACCTTTGGGAGGGAAGAATGAAGCATTAGATTGGACTCTAAGGAGCTAGCCACTATGTGTATGTATAGGGTGAGTGGGAAGCTTTAGGAAGCCCCTTTCACATCTTATCCACATATGCCAACTAGCTAGATTCAAAATATAGTTTGAATTGGATTTTGATTTCATAAATTAAAATCCTTATCTTTCTATTTAAATTGGACTCGTTCATTTTATTTTCCTCCAATTTATATTTTTATCCTAATTAATTAAATTAACTCTTTAATTTAATTAATTTTAACATAACTCCTTAAGCTAATTAACTTAACTTCTTAAGTTAAGTAAATTAACTTAACTTCTTAAGTTTGTTAAATCGGCTTAGCTCCTTAAGCAAATCTACCAATTCCTTAAGTTGACTTCTGACTAATTAAATTTGTCACATGGCACCAATTAAATTAACTCTTTAATTTAATTCACTTAATTTAACCCTTTAAATTATTCTAATTAATTCAACACTTAAATTATTCAAGTCAAAATCTCCAATTGATTAAAAAAAAAAAAAATCCACTCATGATTTTTCTAACTCCTTAGAAAAGTTCCTCCTATCAAATAAGAGTTTTCTTAGACTTTTGTATGTGACCAATTAGGTTCACTAATTCATTAGACATGAGCTCACAACGCTTTGTGATATTTTAAATATAAAGTATTCAAATTAGTTTAAACATTTTTGAACTAATAACTCTATCAATTAATGTCTATTAATTTGAAGAGTACACAATCTCCATGGTTAATATCTAGCAATAAGTTCATGGAGCCCAACAAATTGGATAAATGAATTATATCGAGGTGAACTATTATAGCTTATGCTTACCATGCAAATACAGTCATTCCATCTCTAATTTCTTGAAAGAGGCCTAGGGCAAGATATTTGTTGGTTTCCTAATAGCCTCAATAACTATGTGTCTATATCAAATGCTCGATTCCCCTTTATGACCTCAACTTTGGAAAAAACGTCTTTTTTCAAATTGTCATACTACTTTGCACAAAAATTTCTTGGAATCAATTATTAAAAAAAAACATAAGAGGTGCACTTGTTCTTCACAATAATGAGGAAATGGATCCTATCTCAGATTTAAAATCATGACCACATAGACTTATTTCATGATCACCATCATATGCGTGACCAAGTCCAATAGTATTATATGTTTAAGGGCTTCAACTAAATGCTAGTAAAGTATAAAAAATGCATAAAATAAAGATGGCCATTTTATTAAATTATCATTCAATCAAAATTATCTCAGAAGTGAAACAATATATACGTGTGAATCCTAATTAACTGTGGGGCACTATTCCAACACAAGCTGACTCACCTCCTCCCTAACCCTTTCAATTGATCCCCTATAACCTTCTGCTATGTTTGAGTTCACCCCATCACTTCCTCAACCTTCTACCTCCCATAGCTATTGGGCTATAGCTAGACAGCCAAGTCATATTTAGCCAATATAGATCTTGCTAGGGCCAAATCTAGCCCTAGCCAAGCAGGTAGTGTAGTGTGGTTTCATGGGGGTGGGATAGGAGCATATATGTGTTATATATTTATATTATTTAATATATATTAGTTGTATGTATTTAATATATATATCTATATTTATATATATGCATGTATATTTAAATATAGAGATGCATATATATTTGCATGTGTGTATAGGTACATTTATGTATAGATATTTGTATATTTATAAATGTTTTGAATATTACAAATACAACCTTAAGAATTTGAATATCTTACAATATAGTCTCAAAGGGTATTTTTATCCAGGAAAATTTGTTAGAAATGGTCACAAATGAAGTCAACCAACATATGGGCAATTTTAAAATTTTACCTATTTTCTTTAATGACACATATACGGAATTTTAATGGTGAGTAACAGTTGGACTATATTGTTTGATGGCAACAATTACAATCAGGGTATATATAATTTTCAAAACAATGGAGATTTTTTTATAATTACGCTAAACCTCAGAGGGGTCTAGATGTAATTTATTGTATAAAATATTTGAGAGTATATAAGATATTATACAATGTTTGGTAAAAATTTTTTTTTTTTGAAAAAACATCTTATAAACTCTTAAAACAAATCTTTAGGGTCTTTTAATTGTTTTTTTAAAAAATAATTTCTTGTCATTTATAAAATTATCATTACTAATAATTTATAAACTCCAAAATTTTATTTCATATAAATACTTTAAAAGTTTATTTTTTGAATAAAATATAGTATGATATAAATTTAAAAATATCTTACAAGATATATAAATTAGTAAAATATTATAAATAAACTTATTCAAACACCCTCTTAATTCAATTCAAATTAATCACATGCCAAATGAATTTACTTTCTTTGGGTTCCATCAGATTAGATTTATTCGAACAAATAATAGTCCCTAGCCCCTTCAAACGGAGTGGAGCAAAAATGACATGTGAGTTAGAAAAACACACACACACAAAGTTAATAACTTTTGACAATCTAAGGGTATGGTTTCATTTTCAAAGCTCATTTTTATATTTTTTTTATTATTTTAAAAATAAAATATATCATTATTTATTTATTTTGACCGATAATATTTTTATTTTTATTTTTAAAATACATTCTTCAATAATATATTTTTTTCTCTCTCAATAGCCTATATATTTTCTCTCTTTATTTTATTATTTCTATTTCTCTCCACCTATAACATATTAAAACCAATACAATCATTACTTTTCCAACAATCTATCCAAATGCAAACTCATTTTCAACTCATTTTCATTAACTAACTTTTCAAATTTTAGAAATAATAAATATGGGAATTGGAAATGAAAATAAAGCCAAATGGACCATAAGATACATAATAACACTATGAATTGTTACTCCTTAAACTTTGTTATGCTTGTGGGCATAGGGATCGAATCCAAATTAAATAATATAAAAGATTGTGGAGAAAGACAAAGAGGTATAGGAGATCATCTATGCAAACTCCATCGCATAATTTTTTCCCAAACACATATAGGACAATTATCCATTTATATACGTACTATGCATTACCGTGTACGTGCAACAGATGATATTCCGCGCTTGTGTTAACAAATGATTTGGGGTGTCTTCTATGATACTAATCTAAAACATGTTGTCGGGCGATTAAATTGCTGGATTATTTTGAAACTGCGAATAAATTTTTTCGTTAGGAACTGGAAGTGCTGAGTGATCCCATGAGAAAGGAAGTTGCCACGGTGCGTAAAAGAATAGATTTGGCTAACCGTGACCTCAAATCTCTTGGACAGATCTGCCAAAAGAAAGTATGAAATCTTTTTTCAATTTTCTTTTTTTTTTTTTAATTTTTTCCCCAAAAATGTAAAAAGAAAGGACTATTATTGTATTATTTTCTGGTTTGTGTTAATTCGTTGTGAAATTCTCAGACCCATAAGTTGAGGTTTAATTGATTATAATAAATGGGCATGCAGGAGAAAGAATATAAAGAAGCAATGGAGGCATTCCAAGAGAAAAACAATGAAAAAGCTCAACTGACCTCTACACTTGTCGAGGTAATCAGTAACAAATTTAGAAATTTCTTTTTTGGCTAAATCTAATACTTCCTACTTATTGAAGAAGGCCGCATTTTCTCCTTATAAAGTTTATCACTTTTTATGCACTTTGCACAGTTGGTGAATCAAAGTGAGAAGTTCAGAATGAGGAAGCTAGAAGAACTCAGCAAGATTGTGAGCTCAAACTCCTGAATTTTGTGCCGCAGTATTGGCTAAAGACTTTTCAATGTATACTGTGACAAAGTTTCACTACTA
>JACGDI010005831.1:2631072-2730075 GCA_014898725.1 Jacaranda copaia
CCCCCCCCGGGTCTCTTTCTGTGGCCTTTTCATGAATGAACGGTGCAAGTGCTTTATTTTCTAATACGACAAATAATAGATCTACTTTAATAAAAAGTACATCTCTGTGTATCAATTAACTTTCACAATTGTTTAACTTATAGAAATTTGTGCTATGTTATGATGTGGATTTTTGTGAGAGAAGATGAAAGAAAAAAGAAAATGAGAATGGTCTTATGTCTGAGTTAGGGGAATTAGCCACATTCAAATTTTATGCCACATAAGTATGATTTTTGGTCTTTAAGTAAAACTTTGTATTTAAAGTGTTTTGAGTTGTTAGATAAATAGTCAGAATAAAAGGATATAAATAATAAAGTATAAATAAATAAATACTGGTATTTGTAGTGATTTTGTTGTAATTGTAATTATACTCATTAGGGTTCTTAGTCTAATTATACACCACAACAAATTTCACTTTACATAACAAAAACTTTGACAACAAAAATAAATTCATCACAAATACTTAATTTATTATAACAAAATTGAGTTTTCATTGCCAAAGAACTCAAGTAACAAAATAAAAATCTTGTTACTTTTGAAGTCTACGGTAAAGTAAGGATTCAATCACATAACGGAATTTAAAACTTTTAAAGCAAGAAATAATTTAATTACCACACACTAAGGATGTTGTGATATTCCTTAAAAGATGGATTTAACAAAAATTAAATACCTTAAGTGATTCTTCAATAATCAAGGCATAAAAGCTCCTCATGACTCATCAATTGAAGCTTTACCACTTCTTCTTCCTCAGCTCTTTCTTCCTCACTTTTTGGCCTAAATTTATAGTAACTTAAAGCCTTAAAAAAGTGCTTACAACCTTGCTAAATGGCAGCAAAATTGGCCTCAAGAAAAGCCACAAAACCACCAACAATTCTTTGAAGAACTATTCTCCAATGGACTCTTTGTTCACCAACAAGAATATCTCAAGTGTGGTATATCCACTAGTATCTACACACCTTACAAGAACTTTAATTCTTTGTACTTTTGCTAGAAGAAGGATGAAAAATGGAGAAGAAAATTTGGTGAAGAAAGTGTGAGGTAGTTTGGAAGAGTGACGGGAGGAGAGGGGATCTAGGGGAAGTTAATTTGTTGAAAACAAAAATGAGAGAGGGAATTTTAAGAGTGATGGCCAACCACATGTAGGGAGCGGGGGGACCTATTTATAAAGTCTAATGGATGCCTTCAGATGCATCCTTCACACGTTTCCTCCATGTGTTGCCAACTTGCAGACCAAGTAGGATATTCAATTTCCACTAATTAAAATTCTTACTTAATTTTAAATTTACTCTTCTATTTAAAATTTTCCTCCAAAACTAGATCCTCCAATTAATTAAATTAACACCTTAACTTAATTAAATCAACTTAACTCTTTAAGTTAGTAAGACTAATCCCAGTTAAATTAGTTTTTTAATTTAATTAATCTTACTTAACTCCAACTAATTAGATGAATTAATTATAGTAACCTTTCGACTAATGATTGTTATGCAAATACAGTCCTTCGAATTCCTATCTCCTGAAAGAACTTTAGGGTAAGATAATTGCCAGTTTTCTAATAGCATTAATAACTATATATCTATTCTTGATGTGCGGCTCCAATTCATGGCCTCAACTTTGAAAAACTCATTTTCTAAATTGTCATACTACATTGTGCAAGGATTTCTCAAAATCAATCATCATACAATACATAGGAGATCAACTTATTCTTCATAATGAGCAAAATAGATCCATTCTTGGAACTCACCAACCTCTATACTTAAGTAGCTTATGCCCAAACTAAGCCCCACGGGGACCTACTAAGTGGTTGGGACAAAATGAAAGCACAAGAATCTAAGTAAAAGGTTACCATGAAACCTCAAGTTAAAGGATTAATTATATGCACTATCATAAACTATAGAATTTCTCATTACCAACAAGCTACTTTAGCTAGCTTATGGATTTCTAAGTAAGTTGTTAGTAAACTTATTCTCTAACAAGCACCCACTAATGTGCATCTATGTCTAATATAGATTGCCCAAGAAATGAGGTAATATCTAAACCCTTTAAGGATATATCATTAGTGTAAGTCTATCCGAATCTTACATGCCCTATCTATAAGATTCTATGATTTGGAACATTCAAAATCACAACTATAGAGACTTATTTCATGATCACCATAATATGCTTGACCAAGTCCCTCAGTCTTGTATGATTTTAAGGCTTCAATTAAATGCATATGAAGAATACTGATGTGGGATAGACCAACATGCCCTATCCAATAACTCTTGACCAAAAAAATATATAATGTCAGACAACCTAATTATCTATCAGGCTAAACTTATTTTTAGCTGGCCGTGTCATCGATCGGACCCAATCCACTAGGCCTTATCCGCTAGTGCTAGTATTAAGATTTGCCCCAGTCAACCAAAGTATGGTTGACCATGATTGAGGATGTTTTGTTTAATACTCAATTGAAGAGATATTTAGATACAATAGAGTGCTATTTTGTCAACCAGAGTCTACACGAATAGCTAAAAGATAATTATTTATCTTGATTGAAGAGGTTAAGTAAATACGACAGCCTCTTTGCTATATTGAATATTTTGATAAATGGTTTGCCTCTGCATTAATAGCACATGCCACCATCAGCACTGCTTTTTCTACCACACCAGGCTAGTGCGAGCCTTTTATGTACCACCTTATCTTAAAGGGCAGACGAAGGTACCACTTGGAATAATACAGAAATTGTAGAAGACTTAAAGATCCTTAGGCAAAGACAAAGACCCTTTTCGATGACAAAGGCAACTTGGACATATTAACCTCTTTAGAAAGGCTATAAATACCCTACTACCAGCATTCAGCAAGGTATGCCATTTATCACTCAAGAGCTCTCACTCTACTCCTCTATCTTTTAGTCTATTAAAACGACTTGAGCACTAGAGTACCTTAGCCAAGGGCACCTCAACAAGCCTAACATGTGCTAGTGGTTGCAGGACTCAACCTAGCCATATCATAATGATATATTCCCAACCTCTCATCTGGTTGATCTAGTTGGATCACAGCCCAATACACTTCTAAATAGTCCAAACCCTCATCGTTTAGTCCCATCACCCATACAATTGTAATTATTATATAGCTATCGCCTAACGCTTTAGTTGGCTTAATGTAATGGCGGCATCAAATGCATTGAAACACTAATAACTTTTGAAATAAAGATATTACCAGCATGTTGAACCTCTCGTCAAGCATATCTAACTTCCATAAATTAGCTACTCCCCATCCCTTTTCAACAATCAACTCAATTAAGACTCAAGAGTGAGAGCGATTCATGATATAGGATAACCCGATAGGCTAACCCAATAACCCTCAACTAGATAACAAATATGATGTAAGATAGCTCAATTATCTATTAGACCCAACTCATTGTTAGCCAACTATGTCATGGGCCGAACACAATCTCACTGGGCCTTATCTGCCAATGTAAGTATTAGGATTCACCTACGTCGACTAGAGTATAGTTAGCTATGATTGATGATGTTTTGTTCAATTTTCAACTATAGAGACATTTGGATACAACATAGTGCCATTTTGTCAACCTGAGTCTATGCGAATAGCTTATAAACAAGTATTTATCTCAATCAGAGAGCTTGAGTAAACACAATAGCATCTCTGCTACATTGAATACTTTGATTAGCGGCATGTCTCGGCATTAATGGTGTATACTACCACCAGTACCACCTTTTTTGCTGCACCAAGCTAATGCGTGCCTCTTGTGAATTGCCTTATCCTAGGGGACCAGAAGAAGTGTCACCTAAAATAATACAAAAACTATAGAAGACTTAAAGGTCCTCAGGTAAAGACAAAGGCTCTTTCTATATAATAAAGGCATATTAAACATATTAACCTCCCCATGAAGACTATAAATACTCAAT
Organism: Jacaranda copaia; assembly: GCA_014898725.1. Taxonomy (NCBI): domain Eukaryota; kingdom Viridiplantae; phylum Streptophyta; class Magnoliopsida; order Lamiales; family Bignoniaceae; genus Jacaranda; species Jacaranda copaia. Next base: position 2,635,020 of record JACGDI010005831.1, read on the forward strand.
TGTCAGCCTTCATCAAGGTATGCCACTTATTTCTCAAACGTTCTCAGTTTGTTGCTCTATCTTATAGTAGATTAAACTAACTTAAGTGTCATAGTACTTTAATTAAGGGCACCTCGACAAGCCTGACGTGTGCTAGTGATTGCAGGACTAGACCCAGTTATAGTATTAGGATATATTCTTAGCTTCCCATATGGTCGATCTAGTTAGATCGTAGCCCAATACACTTCTAAGAAATCCATACTTTTATCAAATACCATAAATTACATAAGATGAAGATGGCCATTTTATAGAATATCATTCAATCAAGATAGTCGTACAAGGAGTAGTTTTACAAGCCAATCTAATTTGCTGTAGGGCATTATTCCAACATTCTCCCACTTGCCCTGAAGCCAATTCCCTATAGCCTTCAAGCCCATCTTCTTAAGATGTCTTTCAAAGATCTTTCACATTAAGGGTTTAGTCAATAGATCTGCTATATTCTCTTGCGAGGCAACTCTTTCCAATTGAATGTTACCTCTATTAATGATTTATCATATCAAATGATAATGTCTAATATGTGCTTGGATTGCTGAGAAGATATAGGTTTCTTTGTTTGTGTAATATCTCTGTCATTGTCACAATAGACAACTACTATCTTCACAATGCCAGCTACTACATCCAACTCTTGAATGAAGTTTTTCATCCAAACACCTTTTCTTGTAGTATCTGACACCACAATATATTCTACCTCTATAGCTAAGCCGATCGTGGTGTCTTACTTGGAACTTTTCCAATGTACCACATCTCTATTGAGGTAAACTATGAATCCAGATATAAATATAAGGTCATCTTTATTGAATTGAAAACTAGAATCTCAAAAACCCCTCGAGTTTCAATTCTCCATTGTCCTATACTAAAAATGAATCCTTAGTTTTTCTCAAGCTCTTCAGGATTATTTTTATGGCTTTCCAATAACTTTCATTAGGATCAAATTGGTAATAGCTCATTACACTTAGAGCTTGTGCTACATTTGGTCTCATACATAACATAACATACACTATACTTCCAATGGCGAATGTATAAGGTATGTGGATTATCTTCTTTCTCTTGTCCTCCATCTTAAGGGCAATAGACATAGAGAAATAAATGCAATGTCTCTTGCAAAGGTATCCTCTCTTGAATTTCTCCATCCTAAACCTCTTTAGTATCATATCTATATACATACATTAGGAAAGCCTTAATATATTCCTTCATCTATGTCTATAGATCCGTATTCCCTAATACATAGAATGCTTCTCCAAAATCTTTCATAAAGAATTGTGAAGATAACCATGCTTTAGTACACTAGAATATGTCTTTTTCATTCTCAATGAGAAGGATGTCATCAACATAAAGTACAATAAAGTGTATTAAACTTGTACTAGCCTTTTTGGATACAAATGATTCATACACATTTTTTATAAAGCTAAATAATTTGATCGCCTTATTGAAACATATATCCCAACTTTGGGTTGCTTTCATAAGTCCACAAATGGACCTTTGGAGTTTACAATATTTTGCTCACTCTATTTAGATATAAGCTATCTAGTTGCACCATGTAAATCTTCCTAACAATATAAGTCTACAATTTATTGGAGTACATAGAGTTCGTTTTAAATTTTATAGCCTTAAGCTAAATTCCTTATCCGACTTGACTTTCTCATAGATCTTTAGATCATTATCCATTTGACCTATCTCATGAAGGAATTTGAATCTTTTAGATTGCTTATTAACTCGATCATACCTTCTAAAATATTGTGTATTAAGCTTGGGATACTCTTTTGTTTTTATCACATGTAGGATAGGTTGATCATCTTAAACTTGATCAAGTTCAATGATAACACATTTTCTATTTGATAGAAACTCCTTTCCTAAAAGGTGGCATTTCTCGAGATAAACTTTTATTATTCCAAAGATCTTAGAAATAATAATCCCAAGACTTCTATGGATATCCTATAAACTTGCACAAAGTGAATATCACATCCAACTTTCTCCAACTAATCTTTTGACATAAGCAGGATGTCAGAATAGTGCCCTGCAAACCAATTAGATTAGCATGTAAAACTACTCCACTTGTGATATAATCTTGATTGAATAATATTCACTAAAATTGCTATCTTCATCTTATGAGTTTATGATTTCTTCACATGTCTTTAGTTGAAGCCGAGTAATGATACAAGACTACAAGACTTGGTCACATATGTGATGGAATTATGAAACAAGCTTATATGATCATGATTTTAAATATTTCAAGTCATAGAATCTTATGAGATAGGGATTTGAGATTTGGATAGACTTGCACCAACGATGCATACTCTAAGGGGTTGGATATTGCCTCATTTCATGGGCAATCTATGTTAGATATGAATGCATAGTAGTAGATGCTCGCTAGATAACAAGTTTACTAAAGGCCACTTAGAGAATCCACAAGGTATCCATAGTAGCACGTAGGTATTGGCAAGTTCTTTCTCTTATGATAGTGCAGATTGGTAGTCCTTTGACTTGAAGTTCCACAGCAACTTTGTATTTAGGTCTTTGTGCGTTGATTTCGCTTCAACCATGTAGAAGGTCACTCGGGGCTTAGGTTACGCACAAGCTACTTAAGTGTTGAAGTTGGTTAGTCCCAAGACAAGATCCATTTTGCTTATCTATTGAGAACATGTTGATCTCTTATCTATTTTAAGATGATCGATTCCAACAAATCTTTATGCAAGATGATATGATAATTTAGAGTAGGAGTTTTCCAAAGTTTTAGGTCATAATAGGGGATCAAACATTAAGAATAGATATATAGTTATCAAAGCTATTAAAAAGTCAACAAATATCCCTCAGCCTCTTTTGGGAGATAGAAAATAGAAGGACCATATTTGCATGGCAATTGTGAGAGGTAATGGTTCGCCTATAAATAATTCATCCAATTGGTTGGGCACCATAGGCTTGTGCTAGACATCAACTATGGAGATTGGGTACTATTCAATTAATAGAGATTAATTGATAGAGTGATTAGTTTAAAAGAGTTTAGACTAATCAGAATATTCGATATCGAATAAATCACAAAAAGTTGTGAGCCATGTCAAATTAATTAGTGAACCAAAAGAATCACATGCAAAAGCCTAGAATATTCTCACTTGATTGGAGAAATTATCTAAGGAGTTAGACAATTAAAGTGATCAAGTTTATAGGGAAGAGGGTACTAGTTCACTAATTAATAATTGATCACATTAGCTTGATTAATTTAAATGTTAAATTAATTAAAATAATTTAAATAATTAAATTAAGCCAATTAAATTGAGGTGTTAATTTAATTGGAACTATGTGGCAATTTAATTAGTCAAAGTCAACTTAAATAATTAAGTTGATTTCATTAACTTAAGGAGTTAATTTAATTAGTTTGGGAATCAAATTTTGGAGGGAAAATTAAATGGAAGAGTTGATTTAAAATTAGTGAGTTGGCTTTTTTTATTTAAGAAATTAAAAATCTCTTAACTAGTAACTTGACATACTAGGTGGTGTAGCGAGGTGTGTATGATAAAAGCTTCCCCAAGCTTCCATCTCACACTCTAAAGCCCCATATGGCCTGCCCTTAGAAGGCTTAATTCCAGATGCATTTTTGCCTCCAATCAAGTGGTGATTCATATGTTGAGAGAAACCACTCTCTTGATTCCCTCCAACGAATTTCTCTCGCCAATAACTTCCTCACACTCTCATCATCATCATCCTCACATCTCTGGCTAATTGGGAGAGGATTGAGAGTGACTTTAGGTGCATGGACTTCTTTAGAGGCTCAATGCTTGATGATGAAAGAGGTGTAATGCTAAGGTCCTAATTTAAAATATTTAAAAACTAAAATCAAACTTAGATCACACCAATCCAAGGATCTAAATCATGCCTATATAATGGACTAAGGTCAAATTGTTATCTCTCAAGCAAAAACCAACCAAAACTTGAAGTAGTGCTTCCTTTCTTGAAAGCATATTGCTTCTGGTGAAGAAAGGTGTGATCAACTTTTGATTGGGAAAATCACCTTGTATTCAAGTTAAATCTGCACCAACATTTCACCAATTCCATAGAGAATGTCCAGTTAAAATTTCAGCACCAAACTCCTTTGGCAAGACCTCAAACAGAATCTAGAAACACACTACTGGAACAAAGGATCACCAAAGCAAGCAATCTAAAATTCATCTTGCCTCTAATGCCGAAGCCCACATGCCAATTGACAATCCTTTTCTTCTTAATTAAGCTAGAAAAACTAAGAAGAAAGAGGGCTTGGTTGAAGGCTGAAAATGGTGAGGGAGGTGAAGAAAAGAGTAAAACCTCAACACATGACAAAATCACTTTTGGAAGGAATTTTGGATCTAACTTTTAAATGCATAAAATGTGTGAATCATATTCAGTTGGTGGCCTTCCCCTCTATATCTATATATAGAGAGAGGATGGTGAGATACCAAGGTGGCATCACACCTTTCTCAAGGTGGGAGCACCACTTAAGCATGCCAACTTGCAAGCATCTTACAAGTTGCATGTTAATTTGTATGAATTTGAATTTCATTTGAAATCTACATTTCATCTCATGAAATGTCCACTAAATAAATTCTAATCCTACTCCAAAATCAATTCTTTATTTTAATTAAATTAAATAGTGTAATCTAATTAAACTTTGACTTAATTTTTAAGTCAACTTGCTTAACTCTTTAAACTAGATTTTTGTTAACTTAACACTTTAAGTTAACTTGACCAATTGATAGTCATATAGCACCAAATTAAATTAACACTTAACTTAATTAGATCAATTTAACAATTAAATTGATCAAACCAAGATGAATAAAAATTGTGTCAACCAATTCCCTCAATTTTCAGCCACCTTAGAATTCTTCTAACACTTAGAAAATTTGCTTAAATATTTAGCATTGCCGATTGAATTTTGTGTGTGACCCATTAGGTTCTGCTGCTCATTGTACATGGGCTCACAATTTTTGTGACTTTAAAATATCATATATTCATGTTAGTCGATATATTTGTGGATATTCAACCATCCCCATAGTCGATATTCAACCTCAAGCCCATGGAGCCCAATAATTGGCCGAATGATATTTTTGGTGAATCATTCTAGCTCTACGCATACCATGTAAATACGGTCCTTCCGTCTCATATCTCCACGAAAGAGGCTTGGGGCAAGATATTTGTCGACTTCTTAATAACCTTAATACTATTATATTCTTAATGTTCAATATTAGTTTGTGACCTCATCTTTGAAAAACCCCTTTTCCAAATTATTACACAGCCTTAGCTAAGAACTCTTTGGAATTGATCATTATAGAAAGTATAGGAGATGCACTCGCCCTTCACAAAGATGAGAATTTAGATCTCATTTTTTATCTCATAAACCTCCAGGTTTAAGCTCATGGCCAATAACCACCGAAATGTTTGCTAAGTGGCTAAAGTGGATTTAAAACAAGAGGACCTAAACACAAGGTTACAATGGATCCTTTGGTCAAAGGACTAATTATATGCACTAGCATAAGCTGGAGAACTAACTACTACCAACTTACTACTACAACTATCTAGTGGATTCTCCAAGTAGTTCTCCAATGCCTTATTCTCTAACTAGCATCTACTAACATGCACCCATACACATATAGTTTGCTCATGAAATAGAGCAACATACAACCCTTAGATTATGCATCGTTAGTGCAAGTCTATTTTAATTTTAAATGCCCTTTCTCATAAGATTCTATGACTTGCGATATTTAAGATCACGATCATGTAACACTTATTCCATGATCACCACCTAGTGCATGACCAAGTCTCGTAGTCTTGTATGATCTAAAAGCTTTAACCATATATCAGTGAAGTTGTATAAGTATAAGATAAAGATAACCATTTAGAATAAATATCATTCAATCAAGATTGTATCACAAGTGAAATAGTTTACATGCCAATCTTTTTGGTTTGCTGGGTACTATTCTAACAATCTCCTACTTGCCATAAAGCCAATTCCTCATAGTCTTAAGACCCATCTTCATAAGAGGTTCTTTAATGACCTTTTGCGATAGGGGTTAAAATAGTGGTTTTGCTATACTCTCATTTGAGGCAACTCTATCCACTTAGTTGTCACCTCTATCAATTAATATCTCATATCAAATGATATTGCATTTACTATGTTTGGATCATTAATAAAATCTTAGCTTAAGTCCTAAGTTATCTTCCAAAAACAGTAATGGGCTCATGCACGCTAAGCACCACATCCAACTCTTAGATGAGATTTCTATCAAAACACCTTCTTTTGTGGTTTCCAAAACCACAAATTATTTCACCTTAGCAGTGGAATCAGCTATGGTGTCTAGTTTGTAACTCTTTCAACTTATTGGGCCATCATTAAGGCAAAATTTAAATCAAGAAATAGATTTTAGGTCATTTACTTTGGATTGGAAACTTGATCTAAAAATCCTTTGAGTTTCAATTCTCCATTGCCATATTCTAAAAATAATTCTTTAGTCCTTTTGAAGTACTTAAGGATCATTTTAATGGCCATCCAATAACTCTCATTGGGGTTGGATTGGAACTTGCTCATTACACTTACAGCATGTGCCACATTTGGTCTTGTACATTGAATTACATATATTATGCTCCCTATAATGGATACATAAGGTATTCAGGACATATTTTGTCCCTTCACCTCAGTCTTAAGAGCTATAGACTTAAAGAGATGAATATCATATTGCAAGGGAAAAAACCCCTTCTTAGATTTCTCCATATTACATTGATTTAGTATTTTGTTAATGTACTGGTATGGGATTACCCTAACATCCTCTTTAATCTATCTCTATAAATACATATTCCCAATACATAAGATACTTCTCCTAAATCCTTTATGGAGAATTGAGTAGATAACCACACTTTAGTATACTCTAACATGTTTATCTCATTCCCAATGAGAAGAATGTCATCAATATAAAGCACAATAAACCATATATTACTCCCACTAGCCCTTTGTACACACAAGGTTCATACACATTTTTAACAATGCCAAATAATTTGACTTTCTAATCAAAATGTATGTTCCAAGTTCGAGACATTTGCTTGAGTCCATAAATGAATCTCTAGAATTTGCAAACCTTTTCCTCATTCTCCTTTGATGTAAAACATTATAGTTGCTCCATATAAATTTTTTCTTCAGTATTGCCATTGAGGAAAATGGTTTTCACATCCATTTACCGTATCTCATATTCATAATATCTGTCTATGGCAAATAGAATTTGAATGGGCTTAGGTATTACAACCAATGAAAAAGTTGCCTTGAAATTAATACTGGGTCTTTGAGTATAACCTTTTGCCAATAGTCACACCTTAAAGGTTATTACCTCTCTATCGACTCTTAGCTTTCACTTACAAATCCACTTGCAATCAATGGGAATGATTTCCTTCTATTAATCTACCAAAGTCTATACTTTGTTGAAATACATAGAGTCCATTTCGAATCTCATGGCATCAAGCCAATGTCCCGAATCTATGTCCAATATAGCTTTCTTATTAGTCTTCGGATATATATTAAATTGGCCCATCTCATAAAGAAATTTGAACCTTTCAAGTTGCTTCTTGATTCAATTTAACCTTTTTAAAGGTTGTGTGTAAGGCTCTTTGATGCTAATTTATTTCTACCACTTGTGGAATTTATTAATCATCTTAAACTTCATCAAGTTTAATAACAACAACATTTATGTCTAATAGAAATTCCCTGTCCAAAAAGATGGCATTCCTTGAGACAAACATCTTTTGTTTCAATGGATCATAAAAATAATAACTCATAGACTCTCTTGGGTATCCCACAAACTTGTACAAAGTGAATCAACTATCCAACTTGTCTCCCACTAACCTCTTCATGTGTGTGAGAGACCCCCATATCTTTAGATAATGGTATAAGGTGCTTTGCCATACCACATCTCATGTAGAGTCTTTAGCACGACCTTTGAGAGTACTATATATAGTAGCCTCGCAATCAATTCTAAAATGTATCCCCAAAAGAATATAAGCACATTGGAGAATCTTATCATAGAATGTACCATGCCTAATAAGGTATGATTTCTTCTCTTGGCGAATCCATTGAGTTGAGGTGTGCCGAGTAGAGTCAATTGAGATAGAACCATTCTCTTTTAGATAATCCAATAATTTAGTACTTTAGTATTATCCTCCTTGATCTAATTAAAGAGTTTTAATACTAAGTCATTTTTGCTTCTCTACTTCACACCTATACTGTTTAAACCTTTCAAAGGCTTTGGACTTGTACTTCATAAGATAAACATGTCCGAACCAAGTGTGATCATCAGTGAAGGTGATGAAATAAGAACAACCTCTTCATGCACTAACTTTTAATAGACCACACACATCCATATAGATAAAATCCAAAGGATTTGTGCTATGCTCTAATTGTCATACAAAAGGAGTCTCTTTTCAAACAAAACTCACAAGTTGGAAGTTCGTCAATGTCACTAACATTTAATGCTTTGAGAGCTCCTATCTTGTTCATCCTATTTTTAGAGATATGCTCAAGTCTTGCATGCCATAGAATGATATTTTCTTGGATATTTAATTTTCACTTACTTGATTGAATGTGCATTATTGATGGTTGATAATTCAAAAATGTATAATCCTTTGTTAAGTGTACCATAAGCAATTAAAGAACCAATGCCTTCAATCTCTGATTTGATATAGAAGGATCAAATCTGTCACTATCCAAATGAGAATTGAAATAATGCTCTCAATAATATATTATACATAATAACAAGGGTTCAATACAAGTATGGAGTTCCCTAAGTCTAACTTATTATATGTCTTTGGCCTAGGCTGCAACTCTTAGTCCTTTGCTAAGGTAGAGAATCATATTAACATTACTTAGTTTTATTTTTCTTTCTGTTCTGCTTAACAAATTACAAAGATAAGAACCACATGCAATACCATATAACCATGAGGAAGAATATATCCATAAATGCACTTTAATAAAATACATACCTTTCTCAAGGATGCCAAGGTATTTCTTGCAATGCCACTTCCAATGGCTTATCTTGCCAAAGTGGAAATAAGTAACATCAACTTTATCCTCTATATGTTGGAATAGTTATGTACAAGCTAATAAGATTGTAAAAGCTATTTCCATGTAAAAACAATCTTGGTTGAATAATATTCTTTATATATATGGCCATCTGTGTCATATGCTTTATTTCACTTCATTAGGATTTAGATAAAGCCCTGAGATCACCTATGACATTTCACTTCATTAGGATTTAGATAAAGCCCTGAGATCACCTATGACTGTGGGACTTAGTTTGGTAACCATGGAATAAGTCTCACATGGTTGTGATCTTGAATCTTTCAAGCCATAGGATCTTATGGGACAGGGCACCTAAGAATTGGATAGACTTATACTAATGATACATAAATCTAAGAGTTGGAATTACTCCATTCCATGAGTAACTACATGAGACACGAGTGCATGTTAGTAGGTTCTTGTTAGAGAATAAGGCACAAAAGACCAACTGGAGAATTCACTAGATAGTTGTAGTGGCAAGTTGGTAGTAGCCAATTCCCCAACTTATGCTTGTGCATATTATTAGTCCTCTAACCTGAGGATCTATGGTAACCATATATTCGATCCTAATGCTTTGACTCTTCCTCGACCATCTAGTGGGTCTTTTAGGTTGAGATTGGGTATGAGCTACTTGAATAGAGATTTGTGAGATTGTATTCTATAATGATCAATTCCCTGAAATCCTTGCACAAGGTGGTCTGACAATTTGAAAAAGAAATTTTCCTAAGGTGAGGTCACACAACAAGATTGAACATTGAAAATAGAGACATAGTATTGAGGCTATTAGGGAGATGATAAATATCTTACCTAAGGCTTTTTTCGTGAGATAAGAGACAAAAGAACTGCATTTGAATAATATGCATAGAGCAATGATAGTTCACTAGAATATTCATTTTGGCCAATTAGTTGGGCTCCATGGGCTTGAAATTGGACACCAACCATGGAGATTAGGTACTATTCAATTAATAAAATTAATTAAATTGAGTCGATTAGTTTAAAAAGAGTTTTAAACTAAAATGAATATAAGATATTCAAAAGGCACAAGGAATTGTGAACCCATATCCAATGAATGGTAGAACATATTAGATTATAGACAAAATCTAATTAGCTTCCTAATTGGGGGAAAAAATTTCTAGTTGTTAGAAAATCAACTTCTAATGGACCAATTTTATAGTGCCAACTTTGAAGGTCATTTTTGGTTGGATTAATTTAAGTGTTAAATTAATCAATTAATTTAAGGAGTTAAATTGGGTCAATAATTAAGGAGTTAATTATTTAATGCCTACAAGACCATTAATTGATCAAGTTAACTTAAAGAGTTAAGTTAAAAAATAAGCTTAAAGAGTTAAGATAGTTTGACTTAAAGAGTTAAGTCAAAGAATAAATAATTAAATTAAAAAGTTTAATTTAATTAATGGGAAGAATGAATTTTGGAGTAAAAATTCAAATGAAGAGCTCATTCGAATTAACATCTTAATTAATTTGGAATTATATTTTAAATGTAATTAAAATAAAAATCAAATTCAAATGAGATTTGAATTTAATTTGCCATCTTGGCAACCCCACTTGGCCGCCCTCTCCTCATTGAATATGTAATGCCACCTTGGCATCACACCATTCAGCATTTATATATAGATATAAAGAGAGGATTGACTAAGGCATCACACCATTTGTGAAGAATTAGATTCTTTGTAATTTCCCTCCAAAAATCCCTTGCAAGCATTACATTTATGTGTTGAAAGCTTTGTTCTCTTTTTCTTCCTTCCAACCTAAAATCTGATTCCACCATTATTGTATCTTTAGTCATACTCCAAATTATATACTAGACATTTTGGAAGATATAATTAGTGTGTGGATCATAACAATAGTGGCAAGGCACTTGACTTGCTTAATTTTGGAGATCCACCTGCACAGAGTCCGATTTGGTGATTTTCTCTAAGGAGTTCCAGAAGCCTTTTGATCCAAAATTTTTATAGAAAGGTCTTCCTGATATTGAAAAGCTCCAATAATTTTCTCAAAATTTTTGGAGGAGTTTTGGTTGGGCAATTTTTGCATTCTTCTAGTTGCGCCAATTGTAGATGGTTTCTGGAATTGTAAAGAGATCACAAGTTTTTCCTTGGATTTTTCTTTTCAAGGTAATGTTCTCACCATATCTAAACCCCTTGCATGATTTGATCCTTATTATGCTTGTAAGCACTAGTTAATTTTATGCTTTTGAAATTTTGAATATTACATCCTAGTACTTTACTTTCTTTCACTATAATCCTCTTAATTCCTCTGGATGCCTTTAATAGTTGCTTTCCCATAAAGGAAGAGCGTTTCTTTTTTTTACCTCCCTTTCTAACACCTCTAGGTCTCGTAAACTTGGAGGAGGAAATAATTGTCAAAGGTTTGCCCTTGTCATGGTAGAATCATTCTAGATCAACACTTTGATCAATAAAACTTGGCGAGGATGTGAGGATCAAATCCTCATGGAGATTATTGTCCATCACTACATCCAAGTTGAAAAGCTTCTTTAAGCTTAATCATCTTTAGACTATAGTTGATGACACATGACTTCACACGTATCCTACCTTGAAAAATTTGCTTTGATAATATGAACTTCTCATACCTTGTTTGCTTTACTACTCTTGTAAACTCAAAGAATGGTACTATTCATATATCTTTGAGATTTTTGAAGTTTGCAGATTAGACAATAGGATAGGAGGATCCTTTATCCAATCCTTGAACTTTTCATGTGTCTCTCAATCTACATTAATCCCATGGGATGAGGAGCACTATGATATAGGACATTTATCCATTTCATAGAATATAGAACGATTTTGAGGTTTAGTCAAACATGGAAGTTTAGCCTAGTTAGTTTATTGATTTTCAAAATAACGTTGAGTAGATTTTAGCCATTCTTGTGAATTTGCAGATCATCAAAGGCATAAAAGAGAATATAAGCATGTGTTGAATACTAATATTTTGAAAACATGTTTATGGTCTTTCAAGCATATTTTTCTCCCACTATTTTATCAAATCCTTCACCCTAAAGAAGAATTCGAGAAATCATATTTCTTAGTGAGAATCAAGAATCCAAACACTTGCAAATAGACCCCATGATCAAGTGTCATCTATGAATAATCTAAGGATAAGCAACACTTGCTAATTGCATCATATGCAACTTTTGATAAATTTTGCCTCACTTTTCATATAGACCTACGACTCGTGCAACATCTACACTACTAAGTATTAAGTCAAACCTACCAATCAAACTTTGATTCAAGACCACTCCACAACATCCCCTGTGATCGAGTGCCAATGTGTGGGAAGCCTTAAATCTAAGGTGCATCATATGCTAAGTATATGCTTCAACTTTTCTCCTAAGTATGACCCCTGTGTCTAAGTGCCATCACACAAATTTGGTAGCATCGTCATGGCATATACTATTGGTAGAAGGCATGAATTAATTAAAACTCTTTTTAATTTATATCCATATTGACTTAATATTTGAAAACACTTAGATATTCTAAGTAGTGGATTTCAAACTTGCTCGTCAAGATCTCACCAATTTTATTTTCTTATTTAGGTTTTCTATATCCTAATCCATGCATCACATACACAATAAGATATGGAAGCATAAATAAGTAAATATGCCTAGCATGCTCAGAGGATGGGATGACCATAAGCCTAACTAGGTGATGTCCTAAGAGCTATAAGTGCATCACTCGGTTGATTTTAAGTAGGTTGATTAAACTAAACTATTACATGAGTGTATACCCATATATTCATGGGTTTTCAAGCCTCCTTGGATTTTTTTTGCTCTTTGCAACTTTTACTAAAGAAAGAAAACCTCACTTCTAGTGATTCTACTCTCATAACTTTTACAAGATAAAACAAGAGGCATGCAAGTCTCATTTCAAGAACTTTGAAATTAATAAAATCAATATTAAAGGCTCATGATCATCCACATTCATTTATCATTAACTCAATACTTAAATGAACAATAAATAAATCAGGAACTGACATTCAATTCCAACAATTAAATGCTTATTGTATAAATAATTAATTGGCCAAGCAAAAACAAGCATAACATTTATGCATCCTATTTTTGCAACAATTGGAGATTAACTTTAACAAGATTTAAGGAAGCATTAGAAATATCCAACATAATTTTTGAGAACTTGCACAACACTTGTGCATCTATTATGTATGAAATAAAATACTTTTGGTCACTAAAGGAGCCAAAACAAACAAGCAAACTTGCCATCAACACAACCAACTACTGCCAGCCTAGCCTAGGCACACAGCTGGGTAGCTAGTGTGTGCCTAGTGCGCATGCTACCTGGCCAATGCCCGGTAGTGGCTAGTAGCAGCCTGGTTTGGTGAGTTTTGGCTGAGTCAAGTGAGTTTTTGCTCAATTTTTGTGCATAAAAAATTTTAGAGCACCTTCTAAACATTAAATCACACAATATAGATGGAATTTTATATCGAAAACACCTTTTAATCTGAAACTTCAAGTGCTCAAACATGCTTAAAAAATCAAGTTAAAGTGAAAATCACATTCTTTCAAAAATCTCCAATTACATCCAATCCAATTGGATAAAAAAAAACACCAAAATAACTTAAGGCCAAAGAAAACATGCTATATCAACATACAACATAATCCAACGCTAAATCAATATTTAACATTAGCTAATCAAGAATCAAATTACACTAACATATGAATTAACACTTAAAACACATATCATCATAATATCTATTCATTATCAAAGGAGCCACAAGAATCATCATCCAAATACTCCAATCTAAGAATTAGATAAAGTGTTTGAAGATCTAGATCAATTCATCATATGAATCAATCAAAAGAGAATCCAAAATATAGCATGAAATTAGCATCTTATACCACTTGAAATAGGTGTAATGCTAAGGTCCCAATTTAAAACAATAAAAAACTAAAATCAAACTTATATTTTATCAATCTAATGATCTAAATCATGCATATGTAATGGATTAAGGTCAGATTGTTACCTCTCAAGCAAAATCCAACCAAAACTTGAAGTAGTGTTTTCTCTCCCGAAAGCAGACTGCTTCTGGCGTAGTAAGGTGTGATCAACTTTTGATCAAGCAAATCACCTTGGATTCAAGCCAAATCTGGACCAAAATTTCACCAACGCAATGGAGAATGTCCAGTTAAAATTTCAGCACCAAACTTCTTTGGAAAGACCTCGAACAGAATCTAGAAACACACGCATCTTGCCTCTAATGTCAAAGTCCATACACCAGTTGAGAATCCTTTTCTGCTTAATTAAGAGTAAGAAGATAGTGAGCTTAGTTAAAGGAAAAAAATGGTGAGGGAGGTGAAGAAGAGAGTGAAGCCTCAACACATGAGAGGATCAACTTTGGAGGAAATTTTAGATCTAACTTTTAGATGCACAAAATGTGTGAATCATATTTAGTTGGAGGTCTTCCCCATTACATCTATATATAGAGGGAGGATAGTGTGATGCCAAGGTGCGGCTGCCACCTAAGCATGCCAACTTGCAAGTACTTGCAAATTTGCATGTTAATTTGTATGAATTTGAATTTCATTTGAAATCTACATTTCATCTCATGAAATGTCCGCCAAATAAATTCTAATTTCACTCCAAAATCAATTCTTCATTTTATTAAATTAGACACTTTAATTTATTTAAACTTTGACTTAACCTTTAAGTTAACTAGCTTAGCTCTTTAATCTTGGTTTTTGTTAACTTAACATTTTAACTTAACCAATTGATAGTCATATGGCACCAAATTAATTTAACACTTAATTTAATTGATCTTAATTTAACTTCTTAAATTAATTAGATAAATTTAACAATTAAATTGATCAAGATGAGATAACTAAAAATTGCGTCAATCGATTCCCTCAATTTTTGACCGCCTTGGAATTTTTCTAACACTTAGAAAATTCCCCTCAATATTTAGGATTGCCGATTGGAATTTGTGTATGACCTATTAAGTTCCACCACTCATTGGACATAGGCTCACAACATTTGTGATTTTAGAATATCATATATTCACATTAGTTTAAACTACTTTAACTAACCGACTTAATTCAATTAATCTCTATTAATAGAAGAGTACCCAATCTCCATTGTCGATGTCCAATCTCAAGCCCGTGGAGCCTAACAATTGGACGAATGATGCATGTGGTGAATCATTCTAGCACTACGCGTACCATGCAAATACGGTCCTTTCACTTCTTATCTCCATGAAAGAGGCTTAATAAAAGATATTTATCAGCTCCCTAATAGCCTCGATACTATGCATCTATTATTAATGTTTGACTCCAATTTGTGACCTCATCTTTGGAAAACCCTTTTTCTAAATTATCACTCTACCTTGGCTAAGGACTCCTTGAAATCAATCATCATAGAACACAGGAGATTCACTCGTCCTTCACAAAGATGAAAAATTGAATCCCATCTTAGATCTCATAAACCTCCATGTCTGAGTAGTTCGTACCCAATCACCATCGAGATACCCACTATGTGGTTAAAGTAGAGTCAAAGCATAAGGACCTAAACACAAGCTTACAATGGATCCTCAGGTCAAAGAACTAATTATATGCAATAACGTAAGCTAGAGAACTAGTTACTCCCAACTTGCTATTATGGCTATTTAGTGGATTCTCCGGGTATGTCTCCAGTACCTTATTCTCTAACAAACATCCATTAACATGCACTCATATCACATACAATTTGTTCATGGAATGGAGCAGCATCCAACCCTTGGATTATGCATCGTTAGTGCAAGTTTATCTGATCCTATCTCATAAGATTCTATGATTTAGAATATGTAAGATCACGATTGTGTAAGACTTATTTGATGATCACCACTTAGTGCGTGACCAAGTCTTGTAGTCTTGTGTGATATAAGGCTTCAACCATATGCCAGTGAAGTTATATAATCATAAGATAAAGATGGCCATTTAGAAGAAATATCATTCAATCAAAATTGTATCACAAATGAAATTGTTTACATACCAGACTTATTAACTTGCAGGGCCCTATTCCAATAGATGAGCTCTTACATTGGTGAATCAAGATTCCTTTAGAGAAATGGCCAATTTTTGCATATTGAGATGACCTATAATTTTGTATACACTTTTGCTATTTTTGTTGCCTATTTTAGCACTTCTTGGAGGAGTTCCAAGGAGTAACAACGTCTGTGGTTACTATCCTTTGTAGAGGAGTTGGAAATCCTTTGAAAAAAAGGTAAATTACTTGCTTGGAAAGAGTTCCATTGTGAGAGCTTGCTTGTTGCCTTTCATTATCATGATTAATGTCACGCCCCAAAATCAAACCATATAATCTAGCCTCGAGGCATGAAACTCAATATTAAATAAATAGTCTCATCTAACCAAAATCATGTTATTAAATAATAGAAAATCCAAACATTCATAGTAATCTAAATAACTCATGCAACAGAAGAACTCAAAATACCTAATATTCTTTCCTCAACTAGAAAATCATTAAATTAAAAGAACTAGTTTGCTAACGTAGCAATAAAACTAAAGCTACTATAAGGTCCTCATCACAAAAAGAAAACCTTCGATTCCAATCCTCATTAAAAATGAGATCCATCCCTCACTAGGACTAGGATTTAGGTTTTCCAGAAGACTTAGTGAGTGACACATGTGTGCAAAGTGAGTTCTTGAATTTAAAATTATTAATACATGGAAAATGTTAGAGAAGTATAAGTGGAATTCATAAAATAGTCTAGCAATAACTAGTCAAGAATTTTATAAATGGTTTTTCTAGACTATGAACTTAAATACAATGATCAGACAATATTTGTTGTAGCTAGTCAATCTTATGACTCCCAACGTAATAGTCCCTGTTGCTCTAGGCAAGGTGTGACCTAACCAAAATGGTGCTCAAGTATCTCCGAAAATTCCTACGGCCCACTTCAGCCACAAATGGCTTCTGTTGTGCACTAAAGGAATAGGCCATCGAGGCTTGGGGTTCAATCAACTAGCCCGTTGCTACTCATGAAGTCCTTCTCACACTTAGATCAAGTTGGATCCAACTAAAAGTAACAATAACAGTAATTAGTTGATCATCGAGTTTAATTTGCTAGTTTAGAAGCATAAAAGAAATCATGAAGCACAGGTTTTCTTTCATCTAGAAATAAAATACAAAAAATACTTCTTTTTGTGCACAGTCGAATACATATATAGTGCAGTGTAAGTTGAAAATAAGTCATAAATAATTATATAATAACATATATCCTTCTGGGTTCTAAAATATAATAATATATAGTACTTATAAGTTTAGGTACTCACCATACTTATTAGTCATATCAAAAGTTGACTCTGTCATGTCAAATCCCTAATCGCCTGCTGAAATATTAGTAACACTCAACTTAATTAATATCTAATCTATGGAACTTTAATTGTATTCTAACTTATACTGTCCAAAACATCGTGTATCTTATAAGACTATAAATGTTAAATTTCTCTCTTCTTTTGTTTATATACTAACTAGTATTAGTTCCAAAATAATGAAATCTAAACTCTCATATGCACAAAATAAACTCAATCCTAAATATACTCAATTAATTGAGTTTGTTCTATATTTTTCATTTAAGGTCCACTCAAAATCTGAAAATCATAAGTAAAGAAGATTGACCCAATTAATTACTAGTATCTAATAATAAACAAATTCTAAAATTCCTATAATATATATAACGCACGTACTCTAAATAAATTTATCAAAAGACCCAGATAGATGCAAGGTTTTCCACTCTTGCTTTTCACAAACACTCACATGCCAAAGAAAATTCTCTTTCTATTCTAAAATTAATAAGTCATCATGCATGGTAAGGAAAAGTTATAACTTGCCATATGTCAATAAAATTTTTATCTAGCCCTTTCTTTCAATTTACAAAATGACAGCCTATTATGCACTAATTCCCAAAGAATACCCAACCGAACAACATTGATTTTCAAGACAATACTCATGGTACAATTAGGTATAAAAAACAAATGGACCAATCAAATAACATTATTCAATTTTTGCATAACGAGCCTGACTGCGGCAGCTCTTCCAATTTAGCCAATAGAAAGAAAAATGCTAATGAAAAGTTCTTCGAAGAAAACTAACAATAGGTGGGCTTTGGCTAGTCTAATATCTTATGCTAGTTTAAATAGGAGAAAAGCTCTGTGCATGATTGGGTTATGCAATATAGAATCTGCTTTCAATTGCAAAAAAAAGAATCTTATATCCACAAGAATGGAAGAAGGAAAATGAAATAATTAATATTCTTTACCCCAAATCTATGTCAGCCTGTGGTGTTCGTCTTCCTTTCTTTCTTTCTCCTGCATCACGACCGACGACTCTCTGTTTTCTCACTCCATTGTCTTTCTTCCTTTTCTTTGCACAGTTACTTCAATCTTACAACTGCTGATAACCCAGCAGGCCCTGCCCCAACAACTCACCACATCATAAATCAAAGACTCTCTACTCACTGATTCATTACCGAAACTCCTCACTCCACCAATCAAACCTTAAGCCCTTTGTCGAACTAGCTCGCTACTGATTGATAAATGACTACAGTCGACCGAGAAATAGCAGGGTCCATGAATAAGAAAGCTGATAATTTGCAGAAGAGTGAGATTTTTGGAGGGTTTTAAGAAAAACAGTGATAATGGTCATTGAAGCACAAACGTCGGCGTTCGGTGGGCATGACGCCGACCAGTCAATGGTGGGCTGCTACTGTAGTGAATAAGACTGGGGACGAGGGAAATGGTGGTGGATAAGGGTCTTATTCCATCCATCTCATTGTTAAGGAATCAAATTCATTGTCATAATTAAATCAAAGCCAGGCAGTGAAACAGTGTAACGGTGATAATGGTTTTAGGGGAATGGAGTTCTTTTCTTTTTCTTTTATTAGCCAAAAGAAAACCAACACGGCAATGACTCTGTGCCGGTTATAAATTTTATTTATTTATTTATTTATCTTTTGGTTGTATGATTTGATTAGGGTTTTATCCCAAGGAACAATATATATTTGGGGTAGCAATTTATTTGAAAGAGGACACTAATTATACTTCCTCTAAGATTAGGATAATTTCTTACTATTAATTTTAATTTAAATAATAAATAAAATAAAATAAGATAAAGTAATTGATTAAATACAAAATAAAAATTATGGGGCATTAGAGTTAAGGTAACATTCTCCAACCTTTTTAATCCATTATCACAACATAGAATAGATCCTTGTGTTGAAGATGTGCTAGCTATTTTTGCAAATTATTATGGATCCTTACATCTCTTCTGCCTTTAGGGGGTATCGGAGCTAATTTTATGCTCAATTTGAGATTTGTTGAATTGATTCATATAATGAATTGATTTTATGACTTCTATTTCTTTATTTAATTAATGGATTTAAGATTTAGGAGTTGATTCATGTGGCTCATGATGTGTTGAATTAAAATACGTCATTATGTGTTTAATTGTGAATTATATGTGTTGGTATGAGTTTGAATTCAAATCTTGTTATGTTAAATGTCGATTTAGCAATCGATGATGTTAAATGTTGACTTAGTGTGTTGAATAATTGTTTAAAAGTGTTTTGGCAATTTTTAGATCCAATTTGATAGAATGTCTAGAAGGTGCTTGAAGAACACTAATTCTTCCAAAGATTTAGTTTTTGAAGCAATTTTGTGTTGGAATAGTACCTTGCAAGCAACCGAGATTGGCCTTGTTAAAACTATTTCCTTGTAAAAATAATTTTGATTGAATAATATTCTTTATATGACCATCTTCATCTTATACTTTATTTCACTCCACTACCATTTGAATGAAGCTCTTAGATTACCTTAGACTGTGGGACTTGGTTTGGTGACGATAGAATAAGTCTCACATGGTCATGACCTTAAATCCTTTAAGTCATAGGATCTTTAGAGATGGGGCATCTAAGATTTAGATAGACTTGCACTAATGATTATAAATCTAAGAGTTAGAAATTGCATCATTCCACGAGCAACAGTATAAGATGCGGGTGCATGTTAGTGGGTATTTGTTAGAGAACAAGGTACTGAAGATCTACCAGAGAATCTACTAGATAGCAGGAATGGCAAGTCAGTAGTGCCTAGTTCTCCTCTGTATACTAGTGCATATTATTAGTCCTCTGACTTGAGAATCCATCAAAACCTTATGTCCAGTCCTTATGTTTTAACTCTTCGTTGACCACTTAATGGGTCTTTTGGGTTGAGATTACGTATGGGCTACTTGGTATGGAGGTTTGTGAGATCTAGATAGAATCAACTCCTTACTATTGTGAAGGCTGAGCACATATCCTATGTATTCTAT
Organism: Jacaranda copaia; assembly: GCA_014898725.1. NCBI lineage: Eukaryota > Viridiplantae > Streptophyta > Magnoliopsida > Lamiales > Bignoniaceae > Jacaranda > Jacaranda copaia. The sequence goes on from JACGDI010005831.1 coordinate 2,655,465, forward strand.
ATCAATTCCAAAAAATTCTTGCACAAAGTAGTGTGACAATTTGAAAAAGGAGTTTTTCAAAGATGAGGTCACACAAAGGGATCAAACATTAAGAATAGAGACATAGTATCGAGGTTATTAGGGAGCCAACAAATATCTTGTCCTAGGCCTCTTTTGTGAGATAAGAGACCAAAGGACTATATTTGCATGACATGTATAGAGTGATAATAGTTCTCCAAAATATTCATTTTGGCCAATTATTTGGGCTCCATGGGCTTGAGGTCGAACATCACCATGGAAATTGGGTACTTTTCAATTAATGAGATTAATTGAATTGAATCAACTATTTTAGAAGGAGTTTTAAACTAGAATGAATATAAGATATTCAAAAGTCACAAGAAGTTGTAAGCCCATGTCCAATGAATGGTGTAACTTATTGGGTCACACACAAAATCCAATTAACTTCCTAATTGATGGAGAAATTTTCCTGATTGTTAAAAAAAGATTTATCCGAGAAAACCCATTTTTTAGGTACCAAGTTTGAAGGCTAATTTTTGGCTTGACTAATTTAAGTGTTAATTTAATCAACTAATTTAAAGAGTTAAATTAGATCAAAAATTAAGGAGTTAATTATTTGGTGCCAACATGACCATCAATTGGTCAAGTTAACTTAAAAAAGTTAAGTTAACAATTAAGCTTAAGGAGTTAAGCTAGTTTGATTTATAGAGTTAAATCAAAAGATAATTAATTAAATTAAAGAGTTTAATTTAACTAATTGGAAAGAATGAATTTTGGAGGAAAAATTCAAATGAAGAGTTCATTTGAATTAGCATCTTAATTAATTTGGAATTAGATTCCAAATGTAATTAAAATGCACATGAAATTCAAATGAAATTTGAATTTAATTTTCCACATTGGCAACCCCACTTGGCCACCCCCCCTCTCATGCATTGTGTGATGCCAAGTTGGCATCACACATTTTCAACATCTATATATAGATATAGAGAGAGATGGCTAGCCACTATCACAATTGGTGTGAAGAATTAGATTCTTTGTAAAATTTCCTCCAAAACCATCTTCCAAGCATTGCATTCATGTGTTGAAAGTTTCATTCTCATCTTCTTCCCTCCAACTTAAAATTAGCTTCCACCATTATTGTATCTCCGGTCTTACTCCAACTTATACGTCAAAGTTCTTGGATGATCAAATTGGTATATGGATCATAACAATAAAGGTAAGTGTTGGAATAATATCCCGTAAGCTAATTAGATTAGCCTTGTAAACTATTTTCTTGTAAGACAATCTTGATTGGATAATATTCATTACATGGCCATCTTCATCTTATATTTTTTATTTACTTCACTTACATTTGGACGGAACCCCTAAATCACACAAAACTACAGGACTTGGTCATGCACTGAGTGGTGATCATGGAACAAGTCTTACACGATCATGATATTAAATCTTCCAAGTCATACGATCTTATGAGATAGGGCTTCTAAGATCCAAATAAACTTGCACTAACGATGCATAAATCCAAAGGTTGGAGATTGCTCCATTTCATGAGCAACTATATGAAATACGAATGCATATTAGTAGGTGCTTGTTAGAGAACAAGACACTAAAAACCCACCAAAGAATCCACTACATAGGCGAAGTGGCAAGTCGGTAGTGGCTAGTTCTCCCACTTATGCACGATCTCCCACTTATGCTAGTGCATATTATTAGTCCTCTGACTTGAGGGTCTATGGTAACCTTATGTCCGATCCTTTTGCTTTGACTCGTTCTTAACAACCTAGCAGGTCTTTTAGATTAAGATTGGGTATGAGCTACTTGGCATAGAGATTTATGAGATCCAAGATAGAATTCGACTCCTTGTCTTTGTGGTCGAATGCATCTCCTATATGTTCTATAATAATTTATTCCAAGAAATTCTTGTGCAAGGTGTGCGACAATTTGGGAAGGTGTTTCCAAATATGAGGTCACAAAGAGAATTGAGCACTAAGAATAGAAATATAGTATTAAGGCTATTAGGGAGTTAATAAATATCTTGCCCTAGGCTTTGTTTAGAAGATAGGAGACCAAAGGATCGTATTTGCATGGTATGCATAATACTAGAATGGTTCTTGAAGAGCATTCATTTTAGCCAATTAGTTGGGTTCCATGGGCTTGAGGTTGGACATTAACCGTGGAGATTGAGTAGTTTTCAATTAATGAGATTAATTGAATTAAGTCACTTAGTTTAAAGGAGTTTAAACTAAAATTAATATTTGATATTCCAAAGTCACAAGGAGTTGTGAACCCATGTCCAATAAATGGTAGAACCTAATGGGTCAGACATAAAAGCCAATGACATGGTCTATTAAAGGAAGGAGAATTTTTTAAGAGTTAGGAAATTCATGATCGATTTTTGGATGAGGCAAAATTGTAGTCATTTTGGCTTAATCAATTTAAATGTTAAATTGCTCAAATTAATTAAGAGTTAAATTAAAATCAATTAATTAAGAGTTAATTAATTAATGTCACATGACTATCAATTGGTTAAAATTAATTTAAGGGTTAAGTTAAATTTGACTAGCTTAAATTGTTAAACGCTTTGACTTAAGAGTTGAGTCAAACAATTGTTAATTAAATTAAACTATTTAATTTAATTAAGTTGGAGAGATAATTTTTGGTAGAATTATTAAATGAAGAGTTTGTTTAATAAAAATTAGAAATTAATTGCAAGACATTTCATTAGATAAAATTTGTACTTCAATTAAATTCACTAATAACAAAGTTAGTGGCCACATAAGCAAGGGACACTTGGCATCACCTCTGTGTGGGAGGTGTGTGACTACTCCTATATATAGATATGGTAGAGTAGCCAGCCATATGGCACGTGAGGTATGCACATTTTGTGTGATTTTTCTCCTAATAATAATGTGTAGTGGGAATCTAAATTGTTAGCCTCATATTACTCTCTCCTTGTCCCTCATCCTTCCATCTCAATATTACCATCATTCCTCCCCTAATTCTATGCATATTTTTCAATCTTTCTATGGAGAATAAGCCATATATTTGGTGTGTGGACATTTACATTAGAGGAAATCTATTTTAGTTGCTTTTACTCTTGACTAGAGAAGTTTCTGGCAGCCGGTTTTTGCTTCTTTTGAGAGTACCTCTACTATTCTGATCAGCCTAAAATTTGGACTTAAGAATATTCAAATGGTTTATAAGCTCTAGTAAAATGTTTAGCCAAAATGGAGGAGTCCATCTTGGAGAAAATCAGTGGCGATTCTGCTGCACCAGTGAAGATTCTGTTTGACAGTTGAAGAGAGTTTTCTTGCTCTTTGAATTTTCTGCTTTCACTCATGTATTTTATTCTTCTAAATATGAATCCTATGCATGTGTAGATCCTTTTTTTTTTTGTGTGTGATAGTTTATTCAGCTTTTTTTGAAAATATTTGGATCCTAGTGCCACATAAGCCTACAAGTGGTATCAGAGCCATATTCATGCATGTATTTGGATTTTGCTTGGCTCGGATGATTGGTTATGTGAAGAACTTATCAAAATCACCATTTACTTAATCTATTTGATGGGTTGGAGTGTATGGATGATCTTGCTTGTGGCTCCTTGATTGATGGATTGAATCATGCCATTACGTGCTTTAATTGTAAAATCATATGATGGGCATATTTTGATTCAATTTTTTGATGTTAAATTTTTATTTGGCATTGGTGAATGTTATATTCTGATATGGCATGTTATGAATGGCCTTAAGATGTTTTGGTCATTTTTGGGTCCAATTAGATTGAATATAATTGGAAATTTTGAAGAATATAATTCTTGCTTAAATTTGCTTTTCAAGCATCTTTGGGCACTTGATATTTTAGTTTTAAAAGGTGTTTAATCTAAAATATTCATCCATATTGTGTGTTTTGATGTTTAGAAGTTGTTCTAAAAATCTTCATGCACAAAAGTTGGGCCAAAAATCTTGATTCACATTTGACCCCAAAACATGGGTGTTGCGGTAGTTGGCAGCTCTAGTTAAGGCTGTGATTGAAAGGTTGCTACACAACCATGAGTTAGCGTAAGCCAGCAGTGCCCAATTTGGTCTTGAGTGAATTTTGAGCTTTTTAGGTTCCTTATGTGATCGAGGTAGCGTTGAAACACATATAATGGTTGCACAAATGTTGTGCAAACTCTCAAAAATGTGTTGAATGCATTTAATTGCTTTTAAAACTTGTTTAAGTTGATCTTCAAATATGGCAAAAATATGATGCACAAATGTCATGCTTGTTTTTGCATGACCAATTATTTGTTAATATGATTAGCACTTAATTATTGGAATTGAATGTCAATTCATAGTTTATTTATTATTCATTTAAATGTTGAATGAATGATGAATGAATGGGGATGATCATGAGCCTTTAATATTGATTTTATTTATTTCAAATGTTGAAATGGCTTGTATTAAATGGGGCTTGCATGCATCTTATTCTATCTTGTAAACGTTATGAGAGTAGAATCACTAGGAGTGAGGTTTTTTTTCTCTTATAAATGTTGCAAGGAGAAAAGTAGATCCAAGGAGGTTTAAAGACCCATGAATGCATGTGATACACTCATGTAATAGCTCAATTTAATCAACTCACTTAAAATCAATCGAATAATGTATGCATGGCTCTAAGTGCATCACTTAGTTAGGCTCATGGTCATCCCACCCTAGGAGCATGCTAAGCTATTTACTTATTTACGACTTTCATATCCTATTGATGTATGAGATGTATAATTAGGATATAGAGAACGTAAAAAAGAAGATAAAAAAAATGATGAGATCTTTGCAAACAAAACCCTCTCACTTAGAATGTGTAAGTGTTTTCAAATATTAAGTCTAAATAGATATAAATTAAAAGAGTTTTATTTAATCAAAGCACTCCACCAATAGTATATGCCATGACAATGCTACCAATTTTGTGTGATTGCACTTGGTCACGAGGGTCACCTTAGGAGAAAAGTTGTGAGCATACACTTAGCATGAGATGCACCTTGACTTAAGAACCCTTATGCATTAGCATTTGGTCATGGGGGATGTCGTGAGGCTATCTTGAATCAAAGATTGATTGGTGGGTTGTACGTAATGCTTAGTAATATAGATAGCAAATAGTCACATGGGTCTATATGAAATGTAGGGCAAAATACATCAAGAGTTGCATGTAATGCAATTAGCAAAAGTTGCATAGTGGGGTCAATTTGATAAATAGTGTGAGAAAAACATGCTTGAAAGACCATGAACATGTTTTAATATCAAATTCAACCACATGTTCATATTTTCTTTTTTGCCTTTGGGGATTTGTGAAATCTCAAGAATGGCTAAAATTCCACTTAACGTTATCTTGGAACTAATAAACAAATTGGGCCAAACTTCCACAATTGACTTAACATTGAGAATCGTTCTAGATTCCTACAAGTGAATATAGGTCCTAAATCATGGTACTCCTAATCCCTTTATGATTAATGTAGATTTAGAGACATGTGAAAAGTTCACAAATTAGGCTTAGAATCATCCTATCCGTTAGTCTCATAATGGCATTAACAAACTTTAAAAATCTCAAGGACACATGAATTGTACCTTGGTTAAAGTGTACAAAGAGTTGTAAAAAAAATAGGTATGAGAAGTGCATATTGTTAAAAGAGACTTTTTAGCTAGGATAAATGGGAAGTCATGTCATCGACTACAGTCTAAAGATGATTAGGCTTGGAGAAGCTTTTCAACATGAACGTAGTAATGGACAATGATCTCCATAAGGAGTTGATCCTCACATCCATGTCAAGTTTTATTGATCGAACTGTTGATCTAGAATGAGACTACCATGATAAAGGCAAACCTTGGACACTTGTTTCCTCCTCCAAGTCTATGGGCCTTAGGGGTGCTAGAATGGAAGGCAAAAGGAAGAAATATTTTTCCCCAAAGGGAAAACAACTATCTAAGGCATCCAAGGAGTCAAGAAGATTATAGAGGAAATAGTAAATATTATTTGTTTCTACTTGGGCAAAATAGGCCATTGGAAGCACTATTACAAGGAATACCTTACAACTCTTAAGAAGGACATGTACTTTATTGAGGTGCATTTAGGATAAATTCTTCCTCATAGATATATGATATCGCATGTAGATTTTTTCTTTATAAGTTGTTACAAAAGAATAGAAAGAAGAATAGAACTAAGTGATATGAAATGATCCATTGTCTTGGCTAAGAAGCAAAATTGTGATCAAAGTTGAAGGGGTACAATACGTTAGAGTTAGAGAACTCCATACTTGTATTGGACCTTTATCATATAGTACCATATATTGTTAAGAACATTATTTTAATTTCCATTTTTGAATAGCAAAATATTTGATCCTTCTATATCAAATGGGAGATTGAAGTCATTAAAAAAATGCATTTTTTAGTTGTTTGTGGTATAATTAACAAAGGATCATGCATATTGGATTCTCAACCATCACTAATACACTCTCAACTAAGTAAGAAATTAGATATCCAAGATAATGCCATGATGTGGCATACAAGACTTGGACATATCTCCAAAAACTAGAATAAACAAGTTAGAAGCTCTCAAAACACTAAATGTTAATGACATTGAGAACCTGCATACTTGTGAACATTCTTGGAAGGGATAAATAACCAAAGCTCCTTTTGTTGGACAAATGGAGCCCTCCACAATTTCTTTGGATTTGATCCATACGGATGTTTGTGGACTGCTAAGAATTAGTAGGAGATGAGGCTATTCTTACTTCATCGCTTTCACCAATGGTAATAGTTGGTTCGGACAGATGTATCTTATGAGGTATAAGTCCAAGACCTTTAAAAGGTCCAAAGAGTATAGAAATGAAGTAGAAAAGCAAAAGGAACTTAGTATTAAAGCCCTTTGATTAGACCAAGAGAAAAAAATACTTAAGTATCATATTCTTGGATTATCTAAGCGAGAATGATATTCTCTCTCAATGGACTCCACTTGGCATACCCTAACATAATGGAATAGCCAAGAAAAGACACCGAGCCTTGTTAGACATGGTACGTTCCATAATAAATTTCTTTGATATGCCTATATTCTTTTGAGGATATGCGTTAATGATGACAGTGAAGTTACTAAGAGTAGTACCTTCAAAGTCAGTGCCAAAAACACTATATGTGATATGGCATGGCAAAGCACCCTCATACCATTATTTAAGGTTTTGGGGATCTCCTACCTACGTGAGACAAACAGTCAATGATAAGTTGAATAGTAGATCCATTTTGTGCAAGTTTGTGAGATACCCTAAAGAGTCTATAGATTATTAGTTTTATGATTCCTTAGAACAAAAAACATTTTTTTTAAAGAAATGCCACCTTTTGGGAAAACAAATTCTATTAGATAGAAAAAGTGTTGTAATTGAATTTGGTGAAGTTCAAGATGATAGTAGAAATAAATAAATATCAAAGAGCTTCATATACAACCTCCCAGAAGGTTAGACCAAAACAAGAAATAACCTAAAGAGTTTGGATTTCTTCATGAGACTGATCAATCGACTAAAGATTCGAAGACCTATGAGGAAGCTATGTTAGACATAGACTTGGAACATTGGCTTAAAACCATGAGATCTAAAATGGACTCCATGTACTCAAATAAAGTATGAACTTTGATAGATCTACCAAAGGGAATAGTTCTCATTGGTTGCAAGTGGATCTACAAGTGAAAGTTTGGAGTAGATGGAGAAGTGGTGACTTTTAAGGTGCAATTAGTGAAAAAGGGTTACAATCAAAGATCCAGTATCGATTTTGAGGAAATATTTTCACCAGTCGTTACGCCTAAGTCCATTTGAATTCTACTTGCTATAGCTGCATATTATGACTATGAGATATGGTAAATGGATGTGAAAATTGCTTTCTTCAATGGTGACATTGAAGAAGAAATTTATATAAAGCAACCATAAGGTTTTACATCCAAACGGAATGTGCAAAAGGTTTGCAAACTTCAAAAATCTATTTAATGACTCTAATTGGCATCCCAAACTTGGAACATATATTTTTGATAAGATAATCAAATTATTTAGCTTTGTCAAAAAGGTGTATGAACCTTGTGTGTACAAAATAGCTAATGGGAGTAACATACAATTTATTGTGCTTTATGTCGATAACATCCTTTACATTGGGAATAAGGTAGGAATGTTAGAGTGTAATAAAGCAAGGTTATTTATACAATTCTCCATAATGGACTTAAGAAGTATATCCTGCATATTGGGAATATGTATCTATAGAGATAGAATAGAGAAGATGCGGGGGCTTTCCCAAATCCCATACATTGAACAAGATACTAAAGAAGTTTAGTATGGAAGAATCAAAAAGAGGATTCCTCTTTTTTGGGATGCGATCTTTATCTCTCTAAGTTATGGCCCCTTAGACTATCAATGAGAGACACAAAATATCCTACAGACCTTATGCATCCACTACATGGAGCATAATTGTATGCCATTCAATGTACAAGACCGGATGTGGCACACTTACTAAGTGTTATGAGTAGGTTCCATCCAATCTTGGTGAGAGTTACTAAGTTTGAATGGACATGGCATGACAGACATTTTCGAGCAAAATCAACAACATTGTTTAGTAAGGTTGGCCAAAAGTATTCATACTTGATAATTTTATGAGTGAGGAATCTTTCTCCTAAATGGTTCTCGCACATGCCAGTGTAAATATCCTGTAAGACCTCATGAGCTTGGTTGAGGTCCAAACACCTTATGGGTGGTCTAGGGATTGACCTCTTATGGAGCTGGCCATGTTCATCATGTGTAAATTTGGTAGCTCGTCCTTGAAGGCAACAAACCCCATTTGTGTCTTTTAGGATCAAGCCATGACTCAAGTAGAGTTTATCAAATCTTACCATGAAGAAACTATCTCCTCGATGCTCCCTACCAAATTCTCCTCGAGAGGGTCTATCGATGGTCTGTCAGCGACTAGAAAAGTTATTACCCCATCTCTTGTGCCCCTGGTCGAGCTAATGAATTTGGACAAAGTGTTGGAATAGTGCCCTGTAAGATAATGAGATTAGCCTTGTAAACTATTTCACTCATGATAAAATCTTGATTGAATGATATTCTTGATATGGTCATCTTTATCTTATATTTTATTTCACTACACTAGCATTTAGATAAAGCCCTTAGATCACCTATGATTGTGAGACTTGATTTGATGACCTTAAATAAGTCTCACATGGTCGTGATCTTAAAAATTCCAAGACATAGGATTTTATGAGATGGAGCATCTAAAATTTGAATAGACTTGCACTAACGATGCATAAATCCAAAGATTGGAAATTACTCTATTCCATGAGCAACTGTATAAGATAAGAGTGCATGTTAGTAGGTGCTAGTTACAGAATAAGGTAATAAAGACCCACCAAAGAATTCACTAGATAGCCAAAGTAGCAAGTCGGTAGTGGCTAGTTCTCCTACTTACACTAGTACATATTATTAGTCCTTTGACTAGAGGATCCATGGTAACCTTATATTCGATCCTCATGCTATGACTCATCCTTGACCACCTAGCAGGTCTTTCAGGTTAAGATTGGGTATGAGCTACTTGGCATTGAGGTTTGTGAGATCTAAGATGGAATTTAACTCTTCAATGTTGTGAAAGGCAAATACATCTCCTATGTATTCTATGATGATTGATTTCAAGAAATCCTTGCACAAGGTGGTGTGACAATTTGGAAAAGGAATTTTTGAAAGGTGAGGTCATACAACAGGGTTCGAATATTGAGAATAGAGACATAGTATCAATGCTATTAGGAAGCCAACAAATATTTTATCCTAGGTCTCTTTCAAAAAATAGAAGACGGAAGGACCGCATTTGTATTACAAGCATAGAGCAATGATGGTTCTCTAGAATATTTATTTTAGCCAATTAGTTAGGCTCCATGGGCTTGAGGTTGGACATTGACCATGGAGATTAGGTACTCTTCAATTAATGAGATTAATTGAATTGAGTCAACTAGTTTAAAAGGAGTTATAAACTAAAATGAATATAAGATATTCAAAAGTCACAAGGAGTTGTGAGCCCATGTCCAATGAATGATAGAACCTATTAGGTCACACACACAAAGTCTAATTAACTTCGTAATTAATGGAGAGAATTTTCCAAAGAGTCAGAAAAGGGATCTCTTTCTTAATTGATTGAATTTCAGTGCCAAGTTTGAAAGTCAATTTTAGCTTGATTGATTTAAGTGTTAAATTAATCAACTGATTTAAGAGTTAAATTAGATCAATAATTAAAGAGTTAATTATTTAGTGCTAACATGACCATCAATTGGTCAAGTTAACTTAAAAAGTTAAGTTAATGAATTTAACTTAAGAAGTTAAGCTAGTTTGACTTAAAGAGTTAAGTCAAAGGAAAATTAATTAAATGAAAGAGTTTAGTTTGATTAACTAAGGAAGAATGAATTTTAGAGGGAAGACTCAAATAAGATTTGAGATAGCATCTTAATTAATTTGAAATGAGATTCCAAATGTAATTAAGATGCAAATGAATTTCAAATAAAATTTGGATTTCTTTTTACCACCTAAGCACTCCCTTCATCGCCTCTCCCCCCTTGTAGAATGTGTGATGCCACTTTAGAATCACACAATTTCACATCTATATATATATATAGATGAAGGCTCAGCTAGAGAGAGAAAAATGCATGTGCCATAGGTGTGAAAGATTAGATTATTTATTTCCCTCCAAAATAACCCTCTTCGCAAGCTAGCATTTCTTGAGTTGAAGGCTTATCTTCTTTCTTCTTCCTCTTGCCTATTTTTGGCCTCCTCCATTATCAATTCTCTAGTTCTATTTCAACTCATGAACTAGAGAATTAGAAAGTCCCATTAGTGTGTGGACTATATCAATAGATGTAAGACGTGTGCCTTGTTCTATTTCTAGAGAGCTTTCTGTGCAAGGTCCGATTTTATGATTTTCTCCAGGACATTCTAGATGGCCATTCAATCTAAATTTTTTTCTAGAGGTTCTCCAAGGTGTTAAATATCTCCAGTAATGTTTCCATAATTTCTAGTGTCAATTTGGTAGGGCAATCATTGCAATTCTGTTGTTGTGCCATGAGTAGGCAGATTCTATAACTGATGAAGTGTTCACTTGTTTCTTCTTAGATTTGCTTATCAAGGTAATCCTCTATCTAAATATAAGCCCAATACATGATTTGATCCTTTTTTTACTTGTAGGCACTAGTTACTTTATGTTTTGAAGTTTTGATTATAGATCCTAGTGCCATCTTGCTTTCACAGGGCATTTGTGCGCTCATTCTTAAACCAAGGTACCTGTTGAGAGTGAAGTTTTTGAATGACTGCTTTAATTTTCTAACCTCCACCAGGTACTGGCTCATTTTTTAGTCCTTAACCTCAAATTTCCTTTGACCTATTTTGCTACCAACTAGGAGCCCATGATCGCAGCAAGGTGGTCAACTCCTCGATCGAGTGCCATCTTTATTCTAGTGAGGAGGATCTCATACCCTGCCTCATTATTAGTGACTGCATAGTTAAGTTTGATCACAAAATCATACTTCTCTACTATTGGGAAATGGAGAGCCATTCTTGTTCCCCCTCCTAATGTGATCAATGATCCATCAATGGGCAAAGTCCAGCAAGAGAAGCTTTATTGCTTTTTTCAATGAGGTTGACCCGCTCAGCAATGAAGTCAGTCGAGACATGCACTTTGATGGTTGATCTAGGTTGGAAGGTGATATCAAATTCTACCAACTCAATGGCCTATTTCGTTAACCTTCCAGATGTGTCTAACCTCAAGAGCACTTGCTTCAATAGTTGATTGGTTAGTACTATCATAGCATAAGATTAGAAATATAGACTCAGCTTTCTAGTTGTGATAACTAATGCTAGGGCAAACTTCTCGATCTCTAAGTAGTTATGTTTTGATCCTTGGAGCAACTTATTATAATAGTAAACTGGTTAATAACTTCTATCTCTGGTCAAGATCAAGATCGAGCTGATCAACACTTATGAGATAGCCAAGTATATGTGAAGCACCTCTCGAAGTTCAAGCTTTACGAGCATGAAGGGTGAGGACAAGTACTATTTTAATTTGACCAGAGCTTGATCGTACTATTTATTCCACTAAAAACCTAACTTCTTGACATTTTTGAGAATCTTTAAGAAAGATAGGCTCTTTTTGGCTAATTGAGTGATGAATCGCCCAAGGGGAATAATCCTCCCAACCAACCACTACACATCTCTGACTATTTGAGGTGGAGCAATGTCTTACACAACCTAAATATTCTGTGGATTGGCCCCAATGCCCCATTAACTGATCATATAACCCAAGAATTTACCTCCTTGAACTTCAAACGTACACTTGTTTGGATTTAGCTTCAGACCAAATGCTCTCAGTATAGCAAAAGTGTGATTGAGGTCGAGCAAATGGCCCTTGGCCTTCTCTATTTTTACAATCATGTCATCAACATAAACCTCCATAGACTTGCCTATCTCATTTTTTAATATAAAGTTGACTAGTTTTTGGTAGGTTGTTCTAGCATTTTTGAGTCCAAAGGGCATGACCAAAGAGCAGTAAACTCCATTAGGGACTACAAAAGAGGTTTTATCCCTATCTTCAAGGGCCATGAATATCTGATGATACCCTTGGAATGCATCTATCATACTCAACAACTTAACTAGCCGTGGAATCTATTAGTAAATCTATCCAAGGCTAGAGGTAAGGATCCTTAGGGAAAGCTTTATTCAAACTGGTAAAATCATTACACATGTGACATTATCCCTCATTCTTGAGGATGAGTAAAACATTACAAAGCTAAAATGGATATTGAATTTTTATAATATACCCTACATCTAAGAGTTTCCTGACATCTTTTTCGATGATCTGGGTCTCTTGGCATTGAAGGTACTTGTCTTCTGCTTGATCAGCTTGTATAAGGGGCCAACATTAAGGCGGTACCAATCACTTAGGGGTTGATTCTTTGAATGTCAGATGCCTTCCAAGCAAAGATGTCGATATTTCTCCACAAAAAATTAACCATGAGATATTCTAAGTGGGGGCCTATATCTGTTCTGATCCTAATAGTCTTGTTAGGGTGCAACTCGACTATTTTGAACTTCCAGATAAGCTCCACTCAAGTGTCTTCCAACTTTTTTTCTTATTAGTTTGCCCTCCTTAGGTTCCGCTACAGAGGCATCCCCTAAGGTCTTCAATTACAGGCAAGTCTTCTATTTGCTTGAATTGACTGAAATATTATAACACCACCAAGCTTTCTTGATGTTACATAGCAGTTCGCTTATGCTAGCTGAGGTCGAGAATTTGATCTTTATGTGATAGGTCAACACAATGGCATGGAAATTATTGAGAGCTTGTCAACCAATTATAATATTATAAGTAAATAGGGCGTCGATCTCCTGATAGTTTATCATAAGTGTCCTTCTTTAGGGCGCTTTCCCAAATAATGTAGAGAGGTTGATGGAATCTTCTAGAATGAATTTCAACCACCCAAACCCAACTAAAGGGGTACACATGGGCTCAAATTTTAGCTGGCCTAGGTTCATCCTTTTCAACATCGAGAGAAAGATGATGTTGGTTGAGTTGCCATTATCTACTAGAACCTTTCTAACTTCAAAGTTGGCAATCTCAATGAAGACTACCATAGGATAATCAATTTTATGATCAATATTTTTCCTTTCAAGATAGGCCAAGTCATCGTCAGTGAAAGAAATGGGCTCTGCACTTGTAGATAAATGGAACATTATTTTGACCAAGAAAGCTTTGGTCAACTCTAGCCTCCTCTGCTTCTATCTCCCCACTAACTTTGAGTCCCCTCTAGTTAAACCTTTCGCAATCATATTGATCACTCCTCGAATAGGTGAGCAATCATCCTATGTAGGTTTTTTTCTTTATCTTTTTTCTCAAGTAAATTGACTTTTCTCTATAGAAAGTTCGATTGATTTTGCCACCTTCAGCCTGTACGTTGCTGGCCACATATTTTTTGAGATAGCCCTATTTGATAAGCCTCTCAATTTCATCCTGGAGATTGAAGTAGTCATCTGTCATGCTCTCTCTGTTTATAAAAGTGGTAATATTTCTTCATTACTTCTGTCTGTGTCAACTTTCTTGATTTCTTGAGGAAGTTGTCATGATGGATTTCAAATAGGACCTCTCTCCTCAGGATATTAAGCAGAGTATAGTCATGGAAGCACTTTATTGAGGATCAATCTATCTCTCTCTATTTCTAGTCTTCTTTCTCCTTATTTTTCTTTTTGTCGACCTCAGGGTTTCCAAACTTCAGCATGTTCATCTCTTCCTAGATCATGTATCTCTCTTTTTGGTTGAGTAATTCCTCCATCTATCATGGGCCCTTTTGCACCAAAGCATTGGTGCACTCTTTATGCTGAAGCCCCAAAAATAATACATCAATTAGGAACTCGATCCTGGGATTATTAATCTTTAGCACCTCCATGTTGAACCTTGTAAAAACGTTACGAAGGAACTCCCCTTCATTTTTCTTGATGGTGTGGAGATGGGTGTAGGGGAGTTTGCCTTTCGTCGATTGATGAACTAGTACATGAACTTATCACAGAGTTGGTCGTAGGATTATATCAATGGAGGTTCCAGCTTAACAAATAAATTGAGTACTATACCCTAGAATGTGGTCACCAACATCTTCATGTGGATATACTCATTATGCCCATGCAATTGCATCATATGTTTGAACTACATCAAGTGCTCATTGGGATCAGTTAAGCTATCATATCATGGGAGTTTGGTTGATACCTTGGCATTGATGATAATGCGCTTATTAACAATCTCTTGAATAAATAATGACCCTATCTCGCAATAAGACCTTTGGGGGCCTTCTGGGTTGGGCACCCTTTCAGTGTTTCTCCTCAAGATCTCGTTGAGGCATATTTTAATTATTGCACTTAGTGGAAAACTTCTTCCCACTCCTCCCAATCAACTTGAGTTATATTGTAATCAAGCTGAGGCCTCGCATGCTCATCCCTATCATGTTGCGCCACTCGAATAGGCTAGGCAATGTGATCTACTAATTCATCCATTTCTTCACATTAGTCGAGTCCGGAACATTCTAGCCTATCACGTTGTGGGGTTCAATTAGGTTGAACCTAATGGTTTATAGAGTCAACTATTTCTTCTCTTAGCTTTGGGTCGTCCTCTCTCTCCTTGGGTGCACTTAAGGCTGGCTTCTTATCTGGCTAATGATCGTCTAGACTCCTAGCGACCTTGACTATCTTAGGGGGACCTTTTCTATGGAGACAGCGATTGTGGAGTTGTATTGCCAATGGGGCTGGTACGATTGTGTACTTATTCAATGCCATAAAAAGTTGAGCAAAGATCTAGGTAAAGGTTTGTTCACTTATAAGATGTATTAGGTGAAGCATGGTCAACATTACAACTTGCTCTAGTGGGGCACTGGGGCATGGGGTATGTGTTCCTTGTTGAGGTTGAGGGGAAGGTATAGATGATGTCCTCTTATTATCTTCTCTCTTGAATGCGGCTCTTCTAGTATTTACTATTTTCTCTATTGCAATCTCAAGTTTCCCATAAACAGCACCAAAATAATGAGATTGAAAGCTATTTTTACTAAATTGGGTTATGTTTGGGCTAATTCGACTAAAGAGGTTGAATGATCCAATAGTAATATCTTCTTGGACTGAGATCTACAACTACTAACAAACATCAAACTAGCTAAGGTGCCCCCGACCAAATCATTCCAATGCTCAAGTTAGTATTAGTCAAGTGAGATAATCAAGCAACAGAGTAAGAGCATTTAGTATATATGGCATACATAGATGGTGGCTAGAAATGGGTATTTATAGCCTTCTCCAGGTGGATGATATATCTAAGATGCCTCTATTAAGTATAAAGGGCTTTTCCTTGCTTAGGTGTTGTTGGCCATTTTTCATCCCAATACTATTTCAAGTGGCATCATTTTCTACTTTTTAGAGTGAATAATACTCTAAAGGCCCGTCTCCTAATAGAGTTGGTGGCAAAGTTTGCACTGGGGTGGCACGTTCTATTAATGTGAAGTCACACTAACTGTTAGAGCATTGAATACAACAAGAATATGATTTGATGTTGGAGTGAGCACTTTAGTCAATGGTGATTGACCAGACAAGGTGGTTGACCAGAGAGATAATTGAATAAACTAGGCAGCTTGGAGCCTTCCATCAGGTAAGGTTAAGAACTATTTACTCAACCTTACAGTTGTGGTTGAGTTACTCGGACCTACTGGGTTTAGAGGCGTAGCTAGGCATTAGATGCTAGGTGGGTCTGGAAATCCTCTCTAGAGTCAATAGCTTATTAGGCTAGGCCTATTGAATTATTCCATATCAGACACCATATGAGATATGGCATGGAAAACACCTTCTTACCAATTTCTCAAGTTTTGGGGATCTCTTGCGTACATGAGATATATAATGAGAGGTAAGTAGGATAGTAGATCCACTTTGTGTAAGTTTGTGGGATACCTAAGAGAGTCTATGGGTTATTACTTTCAAGATCTCTCAAAATAAAAGATGTTTTGTATTGAGAAACACCACCTTTTTTTAAAAGAATTTCTACAAGATAGAGAAGGCGTTATTGTTGAACTTGGTGAAGTTAAAAATGATCATCAAATCTCACCAGCGGTAGAAATAAATAAATATCTAAGAGCCTCACACACAACCACTGAGAAGGTCAAACCGAATCAAGAAGTAACTTGAAAAGTTCAAATTTCTTCATGAGATATTTCAACCAGATAAAGATCAAAAACCTACAAGAAAGCTATGTCAGACATAGATTTAGGATGTTAGCTTGAAGCCATGAGATCCAAAATGGACTCCATGTACTCAAACAAAGTATGGACTTTGGTAGATCCACTAAAAGTAATAGTTCCCATTGGTTGTAAGTAGATCTATAATCAAAAGCTTGGGGTAGATACAAAAGTGGTGACTTTTAAAGTACGGCTAGTTACAAAATGTTACACTCAAAGACCCGATATTGATTTTGAGAAAACCTGTTCACCGATCACTATGCCTATGTCCATTTGGATTCTACTTGTCATCACTACATATTATGACTATGAGATATAGCGAATAGATGCAAAAACTATTTTCCTCAATGAAGACATTGAAGAAAGGATTCATATGGAGCAACCACAAAGCTTTACATCCAGAAAGAGTAAGCAAAGAGTTTGCAAACTATAGAGATCCATATATAAACTCTAATTAACATCCTAAACTTGAAACAGACATTTTGATAAGATAGTCAAATCATTTGACTTTGTCAAAAAGGTGTATGAACCTTATGTATACGAAAAGGCTAGTGAGAGCAATGTACAATTTATTGTGCTTTATGTTAATGATATCCTTCTCATTGGGAATGAGGTAGAAATATCATAGTGTACTAAAATATGTTTATCTATACAATTCTTCATGAAGGACTTAGGAGAAGCATCCTACTTATTAGGAATACGTATCTATAGAGATAGATTAAAGAGAATGCTAGGGCTTTTCCAAACCCTATACATTGATAAAACAATAAAGAGGTTTAGTATGAAAAAATCCAAGGGAAGATTCCTTCCCATGGGACATGGCATTCATCTCTCAAAGTTTATGGCTCTCAAGATTGAGGAAGTGAAATGAAGAATATCTCACATAACTTATGCCTCTGCTATTGGAAGCATAATGTATGCAGTTTAATATACTAGACCAAATGTTGCACACTTGCTAAGCGTTATGAGTAGGTTCCAATCCAATCTCAGTGAGAGTCACTAGATGGCTGTAAAAATAATCCTTAAGTACTTAACAAGTACTAAGGACTAGTTTTTGGTATATGGCAATGGAGAATTGAAACTTGAGGGGTTTTGGAATTCAAGTTTCTAATCTGATGTAAACAACCTAAAATACATTTTTGGATAAATATATTACCTTAATGGTGGCATGGTGAGTTGGAAGAGTTCTAACAAGATACCATGGCTGAGATAACTACTAAGGTAAAATAATTTATTATTTTAGAAACTGCAATAAAGGTGTTTGGATGAAAAACTTCATCCAATAGTTGGATGTAGTGCTTAGCGTGCATATACCTACAATTGTCTTTTGAAGATAATTTAAGAATTAAGCCAAAATCTCATCAGTGATCTAAACATAGTAAATGCATTATCATTTGATATATGATATCAATTGATAGAGGAGACAATTAAGTGGATAAAGTTGCCTCAAAAAAGAATATAGCAGAACAATTGTCTAAACCCTTAAATACCAATGGTCTTTGAAAGAAATCTTGAGAAGATAGGTCTCAAGGCCAAGGGGCATTAGCTTTAGGGTAAGTGGGAGATTGTTTGAATAGTATCCCGCAAGCCAATTAGATTGGCCTTGTAAACTAGTTCCTTGTAAGATAATTTTTGATTGGATGATATTCATTATATGACCATCTTCATCTTATGCTCTTTATTTACTTCACTGGGATGAAGCCCCTAGATCACACAAGGCTACGAGACTTGATCACACATTGGGTGGTAATCAGGGAACAAGTTTTACACAATTGTAATCTTAAATCTTTCAAGTCATAGGATCGTATAAGACAGGACAACTAAGATCCTAATATACTTGCACTAATGACGCATAAATCCAAGAGTTGGAGATTACTTCATTTCATAAGCAACTGTATGAGTTATAGGTGCATGTTAGTAGGTGTTTATTAGAGAACAAGCTACTGAAGACCTACCAAAGAATCCACTAGACAGTCGTAGTGGTGAGTCAATAGTGGCTAGTTCTCGTGCTTATGCTAGTATATATTATTAGTCATCTGACTTGAGGATCCATGGTAACCTTATGTCCGATTCTCATGCGTTGACTCTTTTTTCACCATCTAGCGGGTCTTTTAGGTTGAGATTAGGTATGAGCTACTCGGCATGGAGATTTGTGAGAACTAAGATAGAATTCAACTTCTCTTCTTTGTAAAAGATGAGTGCATCTCCTATGTGTTCTATAATGATCAATTCTAAGAAATCCCTGCGTAAGGTGATGCGACAATTTGGGAACGTGTTTCCAAAGATGAGGTCACAAAGGGAATTGAACATTAAGAATAGAAACATAGAATGAAGGCTATTAGGAAGACGACAAATATCTTGCCCTAGGCCTTTTTTGGGAAATAAGAGATGAAAAGATCATTTTTGCATAGTATATGTAATGTTAGAATGGTTCTTCAAGAGCATTCATTTCAACTAATTAGTTGGGCTCCATGGGTTTGAGATTAGACATCAACCGTGGAGATTTGGTACTTTTCAATTAATGAGATTAATTGAATTGAGTCGCTTAGTTTAATGGGGTTTAAACTAAAATAAATATTTGATATTCCACAATCACAAGGAGATGTGAGCCCTTGTTTAATGAATGATAGAACCTAATAGGTCACACATAAAAGCCAATGACATGGTCTACTGAAGGAAGGAGAATTTTCTAAGAGTTAGAAAATTCATGAATGGTTTTTTGAGGAGGCAAAATTGTAGTCATTTTAGCATGATCAATTTAAACGTCAAATTGGTTAGATTAATTTAAGAGTTAAATTAAGATTAATTAGTTGAGAGTTAATTATAATTGATGTCACATGACAATCAATTGGTCAAAACTAATTTAAAGATTGAATTAATTTTAACTAGCTTAAATTGATAAGCGCTTTGACTTAAAAGTTGAGTCAAACAATTATTAATTAAATTAAAATATTTAAATGAATTAAGTTGGAGAGATAATTTTTGGGAGAATTATTAAATGAAGAGTTCATTTATAAGAATCAGAATTTAACTGTAAAACATTTTATTAGATAAAATTTGTGCTTCAATTAAATTCACTAATCACAAAGTTAATGGCCACCTAAGCAAGGGATAATTGGCATCACCACCTTGTGGGAGGTGTGTGACCACTCCTATATATAGATATGGTAGAGTGGTCAGCCATATGGCATGTGAGGTGTGCATATTTTGTATGATTTTTTCCCAAAAATGTGTAGTGGGAATCTAAGTTGTTAGCCTCCCTCACTCTCTCATTTTCCCTCCTCCTTCCACCTCAATATTCCTAGCCTTCCTCCCCTTATTTCGTGCAAATTTTCCAACCTTTTTGTAGAGAATAGGCCATAGAATTGGTGTGTGGACATCTACATTAGAGGTAATCAATTTTGGTTGCATTTGCTCTTGACTAAAGGCATTTCTAGCCGCTGGTTTTTGCTTCTTCTAGGAGTACCTCTAATGTTTCAATCAGCCTAAAATTTAGATTGAAGAATCTTAAAAGAGTTGAGGAATTCCATTAAAAATTTTAGCCAAAAATGAGGAATCCATCTTGGGAAAAATCAGTGGCGATTCTGCTACATCGATGAAGAGCCTGTTTGACAGTTGAAGAGAGTTTTCTTGCTTTTTGAATTTTCTGCTTTCACCTATGTGTTTTGTTCTTCTAAATCTGAATCCTATGCATGTATAGATCCATGTGGTTTTTTGTGGTCTGGTTTATTCAGTGTTTTTGAAAATGTTTAGATCCTAATGTCACAAAAACCTTCAGCAAGGCATTTAGCTTGCTAGATTTTGGAGATCCACCTGCTCAAAGTCCAGTTTGGCGAATTTCTCCAGGGAGTTCCAAAAGTCTTTTTGATCCTAAATTTTACATAGAGTTTTTCAAAGTGTTCATAAACTCTATTAATTGTTTCAAAATATTTGGAGGAGTTTTGGTTGAGCGATTTTCACACTCTTCCTGTTGCGCCAATTGCAAATAGTTTTTAGAATTATGTAGAGCTCACTTGTCTCTCTTTGTATTTTTCTTTTGAAGGTAATGCTCTCACCAAATCTAAATCCCTAGCATGATTAGATCCTTGTTATGCTTGTAAGCACTAGTTAATTTCAAGCTTTTGAAGTTTTGATAATTAAATCCTAGTGCCTTACTTGCTTTCAAGTGGTATAAGAGCCTAAATCATGCTTAGATTTGGATTTTCCTTAGATGATTGATTCATGTGATGGATTAATCTAGATCACCAAATTCTTGATTCAATTGATGAATTGGAGTATTTGGTTGATGTTGTGTGTGACGCATTGATTGATGAATTAAAAGCATGCTATTATATGATTTAAGTATTAATTCATGTCATTAGTATGTTTTAATTCATAGTGATTAATGTTGAATGTTGATTCGGCATTAATTTATTTTATATGTTGATATAGCCTGTCAATTTATGGCTAAAAGAGTTTTGGTCATTTTTGGATCTAATTGGATTAGAGTTTAGTTGGAGATTTTTGTAGAATTTGATTCTCACTTAGTCTTGATTTTTGAAGCGTGATTGAGCACTTTAATTTTCAATTTTGAAATTAGATTTAGATCTAGAAATTGGTACATAATGTGTGATTTAATATTTAGAAAGAGTTCTAGAGTTTTTAGTGCACAAAAGTTGAGTTGAAAATAGCTTGACTCAACCTTGACCCCAAGACAGGAGGGTTGCCGGCACACAGCAACACACAGTAGGGTAGTAATCAAAACTTTCTACCCAACCATGTACTTGCCTTGGTCAGCAATCCCATGCTTAGGGTTGGTCAAGTTTTGAGCCTTCTTTGGTTCCTTAAGTGACTATGAACTGATTTAAATCACATACGATAGATGCACAAATGTTGTGCAAGTTCTCTAAATTATGTTGACACTTTAGATTGCTTCTAAAATATTGTTAAAGTTGATCTCCAATTATTGCAAAAATGAGAGCAAGCTAATGAGATTGGCCTTGTACAAACTATTACCTTGAAAAATAATCTTGATTGAATGATATTTTCTACATGGTCACCTTCATCTTATGCTCTGTTATACTTTACTTGCATTTGGATGAAGCCCTTAGAGCACCTAAAACTGTGGGACTTGGTTTGGTGACCATGGAGATTGGCTACTCTTCAATTAATGAGATTAATTGAATTGAGTCGACTGATTTAAAATAAGTTTTAAACTAAAATAAATATAAGATATTCAAAAGTTACAAGGAGTTGTGTGCCCATGTCCAATGAATGGTAGAACCTATTGGGTCACATACAAAATCCAATTAGCTTCCTAATTGATGGATAGAATTTTCTAAGGAGTTAGAAAAGAGATCTCGCCATCCTAATGGATTGAATTTTGTTGCCAAGTTTGAAGGCCAACTTTAGCTTGATTGATTTAAGTGTTAAATTAAATCAACTAATTTAAGAGTTAAATTAGACCAATAATTAAAGAGTTAATTATTTGATGCCAACATGACTATCAATTGGTCAAAGTTAACTTAAAGAGTTAAGTTAACAATTGAGCTTAAAGAGTTAAGCTAGTTTAACTTAAAGAGTTATGCCAAAGAATAATTAATTAAATTAAAGAGTTCAATTTCATTAATTAGGAGGAATGAATTTTGGAGGGAAGACTCAAATGATATTTGAGATAGCATCTTAATTAATTTGAAATGAGATTCCAAATGTAATAAAGGTACAAATGAAATTTGGATTCCTTTTGCCACCTTAGCACTCCTTATCTAATGTGTGATGCCACCTTGGCATCACACAAATCCACATCTATATATAGATATAGTGAGGGCTCTACCAGAGAGATAGATAGATGTGCATTAGGTGTGAAAAATTAGATTCTTCATTTCCCTCCAAAAATAACCCCCTCTACAAGCTAGCATTTCATGAGTTGAAGACTTAGTTTTTTTCTTCTTCATCCTACCAATTTTTGGCCTCTTCTATTATCAATTCTCTGGTTCTATTCCATCTCTTAAACTAGAGAATTAGGAAGTCTCATTGGTGTGTGGACTATTTCAATAGAGGCAAGACGTGTGCCTTGCTCTGTTTCTAGAGCTTCTTTCATGAGGTCCAACATTTTGATTTTCTATAGGATGATCCAAATGGCCAATAGATCTGAATTTTTTACTTGAGATTCTCCAAGGTGTTATGTATGTTTATAATTTTTTACAAAATTTTTGAAGGCGATTTAGTAGGGCGACCGTTGCAATCCTTTTGCTGTGCCACTAGTAAGTAGATTCTGGAACCGATGAAGTGTTTACTTGCTTCTTCTCAAATTTTCTTGTCAAGATAATCCTCTATCGAAATCTGAATCAAGGCATGATTTGATCCCTGTTTTGCTTGTAGGCACTAGTTATTTTATGTTTTGATGTTTTGATTATAGATCCCAATGCCTATCTTGTGTTCAAGTGGTATTGGAGACTAAATCATGTTTAGATTTGGATTTTGCTTGGTTGATTGATTCATGTTATAGATCGATCTTCATCACCATATTCTTGATTCAATTGATGGTTTGGAGGATTTGGTTTATTTGTATGTAGCTCCTTGATGAATTAAAAGCATGCTATTATGTGATTCATGTAGTTAGTTTGTTTTAATTCATAGTGATTAATGTTGAAAAGTGTTTTGGCATTAATTGATATTATATGTTGATATAGCATGTTGATTTATGACTGAAAGAGTTTTGGTCTATTTTGGATCCAATATGATTAGAATTATGTTGGAGATTATTTGAAGAATTTGATTCTTGTTTTTTCTAATTTTTAAAAGCATGTTTGAGCACTTGAATTTCTAGTTTTAAAAGGCATTTTGAATCTGAAAATTGATCTAAAATGTGTGTTATGATGTTGAGAACATGTACTAAAATTGATGGTGCATGAAAGTTGAGTGGAGAACACACTTGGCAAGCCTTAAACCTCAAAAGCCAAGGTTGCCGACATAGCCTAGCTTCTGGCCAAGCAGTGTGCACACACCATGTGCATAGGCTGCCCAGCTGAGCTCCAAGGACTGCCGGACAGCCCGATTTTAAGGGTGTTTGGTGAGCTTTGAGTTGTTTTCTCAACTCATTTAATGTGCAATAAGTTTTTGCACCACACACATTAGTTGCACAACTGTTATGCTATACCTTAAAATTATGTTTGACATATTTGAATGCTTTTGAAAATTGGTTAAAGTTGATCTCCAATTAATGGCATAAGTGTTATGCTTGGTTCAATTATTTGTTTATGAGATGAGCATTTAATTGTTGGAATTAATTGTTAATTCTAAACTTATTTATTATTTATTTAATTGTTGAATAAATGATGAATGATGAATGAATGGGGATGATCATAAGCCTTTTAAATTGATTTTATTTGTTTCAAAATTGTTGAAATGGGTTGTATTAAATGGGGCTTGCATGCCTCTTGTTCTATCTTGTAAAAGATATAAGAGTAGAACCACTAAGTGTGAAGATTTTCATTTCATGTAAATGTTGCATAGAGTAAGGAGTCCTATGGAGGCATGAAGGCCAATTGAAGACCCATGAATGTATGGGATACACTCATGTAATAGTTTAGTTTAATTCAACTCACTTAAAATTAATCGAAGTGATGCACCATGGCTCTTGGGTATTCTTCAATTAATAGAGATGAATTGAATTGATTCGATTTAGTTTAAAGGAACTTAAATTAAAATAAATATATGATATTCAAAAGTTACAAAAGTTGTGAGCCCATGTCCAATGAATAGTGGAATCTATCGAGTCACACCCAAAAGCCAATAGCATTTCTTAAATCATGGAGGAACTTTGTAAGTGTTAGAAAATTCACTCCATAGTGATTGATTTTTGGGTGACCAAATATTGAGGTGTCACTTGACTTGATTAATTTAAGTGTTAAATTGATCAACTAATTTAAGAGTTAAATTAGACCAATAATCAAAGTATTAATTATTAGGTTCCATGTAACCATTAATTGGTCAAGTTAATTAAAAATGCTAAATTAACAAATTAAGCTTAAGGAGTTAAGCTTGTTGACTTAAGTGTTAAGTCAAAGATTAATTAATTAAATTAAAGCATTTAATTTAATTAATAAGAATAATCCTTTTTGGAGAAAAATTCAAATGAAAGGTTTATTTGGTGTGACATTTTAATTAGCTTAAAATTAGATTTCAAATAAAATTGAAATGCACACAAAATTCAAATTAGATTTGAATTTACCAACTTGCATGCAAGAGTTGCATGGTTGGTGGTCCCCCCCACCTTGATGAAGGTGTGATGCCAAGTTGGCATCACACTATCTTTTCTCTATATATAGATATAGAGGTGAGGTAAGTCATACATGCATCTTGCAAGTGAAGAATTAGATTTTTTCACATTTTCTCTCCATTCTTCATAGTGTTCACTCATGTGTTGAAGTTCACCTTTATTTTCTTCTCCAATCCCTAAAATTGGCCACCACCTCTTATCTCTCTTCTCAATCTCTAGCTAATTGTGAGGAGTGATTGGAAATTGCTTTGGAGTGTGGATCATTTTGATATAGGCAAAATGAATGGTTAGCTAAGCATTTGGAGATCTATCTGTGGAAATAGCAAGTTGGCGACTTTATTCCAAGAGATCTAGAGAGGTTTTGATCTAAAATTTCCACAATAGATCCATGAAAGAGTTAAAGAGTTTCTGGAATGTTTTTGGAATTTTTGGAGAACCTTGACTTGTGCAAAAGTTGCATTGATTCTACTACATTGTTGCTTGGCAGATTCTGGATTGAAGAAGAGTTCTTCATTTCTCCATGGAATTGAGCTAATCAAGGTAGTCCTTTACCTTAATCTAAATCATGAGCATGTTTAGATCCTTGTTAGCTTGAGTAGCCTAGTTAATTTTAGCTTTTGAAGTTTTAATTATTGAATCCTAGTGCTACTATCTTTACTCTATCCTAACCATGTATCACATGTACGATAGGATAAAGAAAGCATAAATAAGTAAATAAACCTAGCATGCATCTAAGGTTGAGATGACTATGAGCCTTAACCAAGTAATGCACTTGAAGTCATAGGTGCACTAGTTGATTTTAGGTGGGTTGATTCAATTAATAGATCCTATGGATTACATAAATATATCCCATACATTCATAGGTTTTTAAGCCTCCTTAATCATCCTAGCCTCCTCCACTTATCACAAGAGAAAAGAAAACCTCATCTTTAGAGTTCTTCTCTCATAACAATTATAAGGTAAAAAATCAAAAGGCATGTAAGCCCCATTTAATACAACCCATTCAATTAATATTGAACTTTAATAAAACTAAATTAAAAGGCTAATGTTCATCCCCAAATATTCATCATTCATTCAACAATTAAATAAATAATAGCTAGAACTGACATTCAATCCATCAATTAAGAGCTTATCACATAAATAATTAATTTGAGGCAAAATTAAGCGTAACTCTTGCATATCTTAATTTTGCACAAACTTGAAGTACATACTAAAATTGGATCTTAAAAGCAGGAAAAAATGTACAACATTAGTTTTGAGCAGTTACACAACATTTGTGCATAAACAATGTATGAAGAAATCAAGTTTAGGGAGCAAAATGCACAAAATGGCAATACTGTCACGGCATGGCAACCTTGGGTGGGCCTGCGGCTAGCCAGTTGCCCTGGTAGGTTACATTGGCACTACAATTGCCATGCTACCCAGTTGACTAGTAGGGGCCCTACCGTAAGGCGCCTAGGCCACCATTTTATCCCTTTTTGCTCTATTTGTTGGAATAGTGCTTGGCAAGTTGACGAGTTGACAAGTTGACACATATGCATGGAAAGTATGATAGGAGCTTCTATCCTCTCCTGTATATAGAGCATATGGCCAACCATTTGAGAGTGTTAAATGTCTTCACATTTTCCCTCCAAAAGGTGGTATAATTCTTGTGTTGAATAACCACCTCCTTGATTCTATCCTACTCTTCTTTTCTAAAACCACCTATCTTCCATAATCACCCTTTTCCTCTCTTCTCTAGAAAAGTGAGATGGATTGAGAGCCATTCCTAGGTGTGTGGACTATACATTAGAGGTTCTACACTTACGGAAGTTAGAGTTGGTTGATTGAACTATTTTTGTGGCCAATTTGGTTCTTTGATTGAGAGACCAAGGAGCTGAGATTTCTCTTGATTTTTGGCCAAAAATGTATTGTTTTGATGGTGAAAGAGTGTGCATATTTTGCTGAATTTTGGTGGCTTGGCAATGCCGAAACTGGATTAAGGTTATGTAGCTTATTGATCTCCAATTGGAGGAGTCTTTTGAAAGAACTACTTGATTACTTTGATTTCATCCTCAAAGGTGATTTTTGGCCTTTATATCCTAATTTTTGGCATGTAGTTAGATCCTTAGGAAGAAGATGATTAGTTTAATTTAGCCTCATTTTAGTTTAATTTAGTTTCATTTTATTTTAATTTTATGGATCCTAATCTATCTCCAACATTCACTTTTGCCATCCCAAACCTTATGGACACCTCCATAACTCCATTCCATACATTTTATGACAAGTTTTCAGATTACAAACACCTTTAAAACTGGAAATTAAAGTGCTCAAATTAAAAGCAAGTAAGGTAATAGGATCTAATTATCAAAACTTCAAAAGTTTGAATTAACTAATGCTTACAAGCATAAAAGGATCTAATCATGATAGGGATTCAGATTTGGTGAGAGCATTACCTTGAAAAGAAAAATCCAATGAGAGGCTTGTGAAACTCTTCACAATTCTAGAAATTGTCTGCAACTGGCACAGTTGGAAAAATGCAAAACTCGCCCAACAAAAATTCTCCAAAAATTCCAAAACATTTGCTAGAGTTTCTGAACACCTTGATGAAATCTCTATAAAACATTTGGATAAAAAAGTATTCTGGAACTCCCTGTAGGAATTCAACAAAGCAAACTCTGTGCGGGTGGATCTCCAAAATCTAGCAAGTCAAATGCCTTGCCTCTATTGTTATGATTTGCACACTAATTAGATCTTTCAAGATCTCTAATTTATAAGTTGAAATAAGTCCAGAGATAAAATAATGGAGGAGGTCAATTTTAGGTTGGAGGGAAGAAGAAGAGAGCAAAGCTTTAAACATTTGAATGCAACGCTTGTAAGATGGTTTTGGAGGGAATTTTGCAAAGAATCTAATTCTTCACACTAATTGTGATAGTAGTCGACCACCTCTCTCTATAACTATATATAGATGCTGAAAATGTGCAATTCCAAGTTGAAATCACACAATGCATGAGGGGGGCGGCTAAGTGGGGTTGCCAATGTGGTAAATTAAATTCAAATCTCATTTGAATTTTCTATGTAATTTAATCACTTTAGGAATCTAATTCCAAATTTATTAGGATGCTAATTCAAATGAACTCTTCATTTGAATTTTTCCTTCGAAATCCATTTTTCCCAATTAATCAATTAAAATCTTTAATTTAATTAATTATCCTTTGATTTAACTCTTTAAGTCAAACTAGCTTAACTCTTTAAGCTTAATTGTTAACTTAAATCTTTAAGTTAACTTGACCAACTGATGGTCATGTTGGCACCAAATAATTAACTTCTTGATTATTGATCTAATTTAACTCTTTAAATTAGTTGATTAATTTAATACTTAAATTAATCAAACCAAAATTGACCTTCAAACTTGGTACCTAAAAAATCGATCTCCTAGGAGAAATCTTCTTATAACAATTTGAAAATTCTCTCCATTAATTAAGAAGCTAATTAGATTTTGTGTGTGACCCAATAGGTTTTACTATTTATTGGACATGGACTCGCAACTCTTTGTGTCTTTTGAATATCTTATATTCATTCTAGTTTAAAACTCTTTTTAAATTAGTCGACTCAATTCAATTGATCTCATTAATTGAAGAGCGCCTAATCTCCATGGTAGTTGTCTAACCTTAAGCCTATAAGCCCAACTAATTGGTCGAAATAAATATATTGGAGAACCATTATTGCTCTATGCATACCATGCAAATACAGTCCTTTCGTCTCTTATATCCCAAAAGAGACCTAGGGCAAGATATTTGTTGGCTCCTTAATAGCCTCAATACTATGTCTCCATTCTCAATGTTTGATCACTTTATGTAACCTCACCTTTGAAAAACTCCTTTTTCAAATTATCACACCACCTCACACAAGGATTTCTTATAATCGATCATTATAGAATATATAGGATATGTACTCGCTCTTCACAACCATGAAGAGTTGGATTCCATCTTGGATCTCACAAAACTCCATGATAAGTAGCTCATACCCAATCTCAACCCAAAAGACCTACTAAGTGGTCAAGGACGTATCAAAGAAAGAGGACCAAACACTAAGTTACCATGGCTCCTTAGGTCAAAAGACGAATAATATCTACTAGTGTAAAGAGAAGAACTAGCAACTACCAACTTG
The DNA here is from genome assembly GCA_014898725.1 of Jacaranda copaia. Classification (NCBI taxonomy): domain Eukaryota; kingdom Viridiplantae; phylum Streptophyta; class Magnoliopsida; order Lamiales; family Bignoniaceae; genus Jacaranda; species Jacaranda copaia. Next base: position 2,684,650 of record JACGDI010005831.1, read on the forward strand.
CCACTATAGCTATCTAGTAGATTCTCCAGTGGGTTTTCAGTGCCTTGTTCTCTAATAAGCACCCACTAATTTGCACTTGTATCTCATACAGTTGCTCATGGAATGGTGCAATCTCCAACTCCTGAATTTATGCATCGTTAGTACAAGTTAATCTATACTTTAGATACCTCATCACTAAAGATCTTATCACTTGGAAGATTTAAGATCATGATCATGTAAGACTTATTCCATGGTCACCAAACTAAGTCTCATCGTCTAGGGACTTCATCCAAATGCCAGTGAAGTAACATAAAGTGTAAAATGAAGATGGCCATATAAAGAATATGATTCCATCAAGATTATTTTTATAAGAAAATAGTTTTAACAAGGCCAATCTCATTAGCTTGCAAGGCACTATTCCAATAATCTGCCACTTGCCCAAAAGCCAATACCTCGTGGCCTTGAGACACATCTTCGTAAGATGTCCTCCAATAATATTTAACTTTTAGGGGTTTAGAAAATAGTTCTGTTATATTCTCTTATGAGGTACCTTTTATCCACTCAGTTGTCGCCTCTATCAATTGATATCATATATCAAAGGATAATACATTTAATGTATTTGGATCCCTAATGAGATCTAACTCATTAGCTCAAGTCCTAAATTGTCTTCTCAAGATAATCATAAGCTTATGCATGCTAGGCACTACATCCAACTCTTTGATGAAGCTTTTATTTGAACACCTTTCTTTGTGGTTTCCAAAACCACAATGTATTTTACCTTAGTGGTTATCTATGTTATGGTGTCTTGTTGGAACTCTTCTAACTCACCATGCTACTATTATGGCAAAATGTATAACCAAAAGTGGATATTAGGTCATCTACATTAGATTGGAAACTAAAACAAAAAACTTCACGAGTTTCAACTCTCCATTGTCGTATATCGAAAACAAGTCTATAATCCTTCTCAAAGATTATTTTAATGGCCTTCTAGTGACATTCACTGGGATCGAATTGGAACATACTCATAACACTTAGCGAGTGTGCCACATTTGATCTTGTACATTGAACGACATACAATTATGTTCCATGTAGTAGATGCATAAGGTATGTGGGACATTTTATGTCTCTTGTCGTCAATCTAAAGTGGTCATAGACTTGGAGAGATGAAGATTATGTCCCAAAGGGAGGAATCTTCTATTAGATTCTTCCAAACTAAACCTCTTTAGTATCTTTTTAATGTACATTGTTTAGGAAAACCCAAAAATTCTCTTCAATCTATCTCTATAGATACATACTCCCAATACGCAGGATGCTTTTCCCAAGTCCTACATGGAGAATTGTGTAGATAACCATACTTCATTACACTCTAGCATTTCCTTCCCATTCTCAATTAAAAAATGTCATCAACAAAAAACATAATAAATTGTATACTACTCCCAATAGCCTTCTTGTACTCATAAGGTTCATACACCTTTTTGATAAAGCCAAACGATTTGACTATCTTATCAAAAATGCATATTTCAAGTTCACGATGCCAATTTGAGTCCATAAATGGATCTCTAGAGTTTGCGAACCTTTTGCTTGCTCCCCTTGGATGTAAAATCTTGTGGTTGCTCCATATAATCTTCTTCTTCAATATTACCATTAAGGAAAGTGGCTTTCACATCCATTTACAATACCTTATAGTCATAATATGCAGCTATAGCAAGTAAAATTCGAATGAACTTAGGCATTGCGATTGGTGCAAATATTTTCTCAAAATCAATACTGGGTCTTTAAGTGTAACCTTTTGCCACTAATTATGCCTTAAAAGTCACTACTTCTCCATCTACCCCAACCTTTTGTTTATAAATCCACTTGTGACCTATGAGAACTATTCCTTTTAGTAAATCTACCAAAGTTTATACTTTGTTTGAGTATATAGAGTACATTTTGGATCACATGGCTTTAAGCTAACATCCCAAATCCATATCCGACATAGCTTCCTCATAGGACTTTGGATCATTATCTAATTATCCTATCTCATGAAGAAATTTGAACCTTTTGGGTTGCTTCTTGATCCAGTCCAACCTTCTTCGAGGTTGTGTGTAAAGCTCTTGTAATTCATTTGTTTCCACTGCTTGTGGGATTTCTTGATTATCTTGAACTTCATCAAGTTCAATAACAATGCTATTTCTATCTAATAGAAAATCCTTTTTAAAAAGGTAGCATTCCTCGAAACAAACACATTTTGTTCTGAGGGATTATAAAAGTAATAACCTATAGATTTTCTTGGGTATCCCACAAATTTGCACAAGGTGGATCTAATATCCAACTTCTCTTCTACTATCTGTCTTAAGTAGGTAGGAATCCCCAAACCTTTAGATAGTGGTAAGAGGGTGCTTTGTCATACCATATCTCATATGGTGTTTTTTGGCACCAACTTTGAAGGTACTACTCTTAGTAACTTTGCTGTTGTCATTATGGCATGTCCTCAAAAGAATATAGGCATATCAAAGAAGCTCATTATGGAACATCCTATGTCTAACAAGGTATGATTTCTCTTTTCAGCTACTCTATTGTGTTGGGGTGTGCCGAATGGAGTCTATTAAGAGAGAATCTCATTCTTCTTTAGATAATCCAAAACTTTAGTGCTTAAGTATTCTCTCCCTTGATCCAATCAAAAGGTTTTAATACTAAGTCCCTTTTGCTTTTCTACTTCATTTCTCTACTCTTTGAATGTTTCAAAGGCCTCAGGCTTGTACTTCACAAAATACACATGTCCATACTGACTATAGTCATCAGTGAAGATAAAAAAAGAAAGAATAGTCTCATTTCCCACTAACTCTTAGTAGTCCACAAATGTCCATATAAATCAAATCCAAATGACTTGTGGAGCTTTCCATTTGTTTTACAAAGGGAGCTTTGATCATTTATCCCTTCAAACAAGAGTCATAAGTAGAAAAGTCCTCAATGCCACTAATATTTAGTGCTTTGAGAGCTTCTAACTTGTTTATCCTATTTCTTGGAGATATGACCAAGTCTTGTATGCCATAAAATGGCAGGTTCTTAGATATCTAATTTTCTTACTTAGTTGAAAATTCTTTAGTGATGGTTAAGAATCTAATATGTACAATCCTTTGTTAAGTGTACCATGAGCAATTAAAAAACCCATTCTTTAATGCCTTCAATCTCCCATTTAATATAGAAGGATTAAATCCTTCGCTATCTAAAATGGGAATTGAAATAATTTTCTCAACAATATTTGTGACAAAAGTCCAATACAAGTATGGAATTCTCTAAGTTTAACTTATTGTATGCCTTTGGCTTTGGTTACAACTCTTGCTCCTTAGCCAAGGCGGTAGATTATATCCATATCACTTGCTTCTATTCTTCTTTCTATTCTTCATAACAATTTACAAAAAAAAGAACCACATTTGATATCATATATTGATTAGGAAGAATTTATCCTAAAATGTACTTCAATAAAGTACATACCCTTTTTAAAGGTTGCAAGATAACCTTTGCAAATAGATTCTAATAGCCTATCTAGCCAAAGTAGAAACAAATAATATTCACTATTTCCTCTATAATCTTCTTGACTCCTCCAGATGCCATTGATAGTTGTTTTCCCTCAGAGAAAGAACCCTTCTTCCTTTTACCTGAAAGCAAGATAGGTACCAAGATCTATAATTGAAACTTTAAAACATAAAATAACTAGTGCCTACAAGAATTGCAGAGATCTAATCATGCACTAAATTCAGATTTACATAGAGAATTACCTTGATATGAAAATTTGAGAAGAAACAAGTGAACACTTCACCAGTTCCAAAATTTTCCTAATTGAGGCCCAACAAAAGGATTGTGATGTTAGCCCTACCAAATTGCCTCCAAAGATTCTTAAACAATTATTGGAGATAGCCAACACCATGGAGAATCTCTAGTCAATCTGGAGAAAATTGAAAAGTCAAACCTCGCATAGAGAGCTCTCCAGAAATAGAGCACGACACACATATTACCTCTATAGAAATAGTCCACACACCAATGAGACTTACTAATTATCTAGTTCATAAGTTGGAATAGAACCAGAGAATTGACAATAGAGGAGGCCAAAAATAGGTAGGAGGGGGAAGAAAGAAGGTAAGCCTTCAACTCATGAAATGCTAGCTTGCAAATGGGGTTATTTTGGAGGGAAATGAAGAATTTAATCCTTCACCCCTTTTGGCACATCTAAATTCTCTCTCTCTGGCCACATCCCTCAATATATCTATATATAGATATGGATTTATGTAATGCCAAGGTGGCATCACACATTCCATAAGAAAGAAGGGGGCAAGGGGTGCTTAGGTGGTAAAAGGAATCCAAATTTGATTTGAATTTCATTTGCACATTAATTATATTTAGAATCTCATTTCAAATTAATTAAGATGCCATCTCAAATCTCATTTGACTCTTCCCTCCAAAATTCATTCCTCCTAATTAATCAAATTAAACTCTTTAATTTAATTAACTATGCTTTGACTTAACTCTTTAAGTCAAACTAGCTTAACTCTTTAAGCTCAATTATTAACTTAACTCTTTAAGTTAACTTGATCAGTTGATGGTCATATTAGCACCAAATAATTAACTTCTTAATTATTGATCAATTTAACTCTTTAAATTAGTTGATTAATTTAACACTTAAATCAATCAAGCTAAAATTGACCTTCAAAATTGGCACCAAAATTCGGTCATTTAGGATGGAGAGATCCCTTTTCTAGCTCCTTAGAAAATTCTCTCCATCAATAAGAAAGCTAATTAGAATTTGTGTATGACCCTATAAGTTTTACCATTGATTGGACATGGGCTTACAACTCCTTGTGACTTTTAAATATCTTATATTCATTATAGTTTAAAACTCCTTTTAAACTAGTCAACTCAATTCAATTAATCTCATTATACATCATTAGTGCAAGCCTATCTGAATCTTAGATGCCCCATCTCATAAGATCCTATAACTTGAAAGTTTTAAGATCATGATCGTGTGAAACTTATTCCATGGTCGCCAAACCAAGTCTCGCAATCTTAGGTTATTTAAGGGCTTTATCCAAATGCAAGAAGGTGTAATAGAGCATAAGATGAAGGTGGCCATATAGAGAATATCATTCAATCAAGATTATTTTACAAGGTAGTAGTTTGTACAAGGCCAATCTCATTGGCTTGTAGGATACTATTCCAACAATCTCCCACTTGCCCTAAAGCCGAGCCCTATGGCCTTAAGACCCATCTTCTCATGATATTCTTCAAAGACCTTTTGCAATTGGGAATTTGTTAGTAAATCTGCTATGTTCTATTTCAAAGTAATTCTCTCCACTCGGATATCGTCTCTATCAATGATCTCTCATATCAAATGATATCAACTCAATATGTACTTGGAACGCTGATGAGATCTTGGCTCTTTAGCTTGCAGTACCACTCTGTTGTTGTCACAAAAGAGAACAACTGGCTTATCAATGCTAGGCACAACATTCAACTCTTGAATGAAGTTTTTCATCCAAACACCTTTCTTTACAGCTTCCAAAGCTACAATATATTCTGCCTTTGTAGTCGAATCGGCCGTGGTATCTTGCTTGGAAAATTTTCAAGTTATCGCACCGTTATTAAGGCAAAATATGAATCTAAAAGTGGATTTGAGGTCATCTACTTTGAATTGAAAACTGAAATCTAAAAACCTTTCAAGCTTCAATTCTCCATTGCCATACAATAAAAATAACTCCTTAGTTCTTTTTAAGTACTTAAGTATCATTTTTATGGCCATCCAGTGAGTCTCACTGGGGTTGGATTGGAACTTACTCATGACACTTAGCGAGTGTGACACATTTTATTTTATACATTGAACTACATATATTATGCTTTCTATTGCTAAAGCATAGGGTATTAGGGATATTTTTCGTTTCTTCTCTTCATCTTGATGGCCAAATACTTGGAGAGACGAATACCATGTCCTATGGGAAGAAACCCTCTCTTGAATTCTTCCATACTAAATCTCATTAATATTTTGTCAATATACAGGGTTTGGGAAAGTCCCAGCATCCTCCTCAATCTATCTCTATAAACAAGTATTCCCAACATGTAGGACGCTTCTCTTAAATCCTTCATAGAGAATTGTATAAATAACTATGCTTTAGTGCACTCTAACATTTTTACCTCATTCCCAATGAGAAGGATATCATCAACATAAAGAATAATAAACTATACTGAACTCCCACTAGCTTTCTTGTACACACATGGCTCATACATATTTTGACAAAGCCAAATAATTTGACTATTTTGTCAAAACATATGTTCCAACTTCGAGATGCTTGTTTGAGTCCATAAATGGACCTTTGGAGCTTGTGAACATTTTGCTCACTCTTTTTGGATGTAAAACCTTATGGTTGCTCTATATAAATTTCTTCTTCAATATCACCATTAAGGAAAGTGGTTTTCACATCTATTTGCTATAACATATAGTCATAATACGCAACTATGGCTAGTAAGATCCAAATGGACTTAGTATAGTGATTAGTGATAAGGTTTCCTCAAAATTGATATCTGGTCTTTGAGTGTAACCTTTTGCCACTAGTCGCATCTTAAAAGTCACTACTTCTCCATCTACCCCAAGCTTTCGCTTATAGATCCACTTGTAACCAATAAAAACTATTCCTTTTGGTGGATCTACTAAAGTCCATATTTTGTTTGAGTACATAAAGTCCATTTCGGATCTCATAGCATCAAGTTAACATCCCGAATCTATGTTTGACATTGCTTTCTTATAAGTTTTCGGATACTCATCCGATTGACCCATATCATAAAGGAATTCAAACCTTTTAGGTTGCTTCGTGATCTGATCTAACCTTCTCAGATGTTGTGTACTAGGATTTTGCAATTTTGTTCTTTCCACTGCTTGTAGGATTTCTTGATCATCTTGAACTTTATCAAGCTCAATGACAACGCTCTTTCTATCCAATAGAAATTTATTTTTCAAAAATAGATGTTTCTCGAGATAAACACCTTTTATTTTAAGTGATCATAGAAGTAATAGTCCATAGACCCTCTTGGGTATCCCCACAAACTTGCACAAAGTAGATCTATTATTCGATTTATCCCCCATCGTACATCTCACATAGGCGGGAGATCCCCAAACCTTTAGATAGTAGTAAAAGGGTGCTTTGCCATGTCATATCTCATATGCTATATTTGGCATTGACTTTAAAGGTGCTAGATTTAGCAACCCTACAGCTATTCCTAAGGCGTATCCACAAAATGATATGGGTACATCAAAAAAATGCATTATGGAACGCACCATGTTTAACAAGGTATGTTTCTCCTCTCGGCTACTCTATTAAGTTGGGGTGCGCTAGGAGGAGTCCATTGAAAGAGAATTCCATTCTCTTTAAGATAATCCAAGAATTTAACACTTAAGTATTCTTTCCCTTGATCCAATCGAAGGGCTTTAATACTATGTCTTTTCTGCTTTTCTACTTCATTCTTATACTCTTTGAACTTTTCAAAGGCCTTGGATTTGTACTTCATAAAATACACACGTCCAAACGGACTATGGTCATTGGTGAAAGTGATGAAGTAAGAATAGCCACCTCACCCATTAACTCTTAGTGGTCCACAAACATCCATCTGGATCAAATCCAAAAAAGTTATGGATCACTCTGTGTATCCTACAAAGGCAGCCCTGATCATTTTTCCCTTTAAACAAGATTCACAAGTTTGAAGGTCCTTAATGCCACTAACGTTTTGTACTTTGAGAGCTTCCAACTTGGTCATCCTATTCTTAGAGATATGGCCAAGTCTTGCATGCCATAGAATAGTATCTTCTTAGATATCTGGCTTCCTTTTATTTGTTTGAACATGCATTAAAGGAGTGGAAAAATCAAGCATGTATAATCCATTAATTAAAATACCTTGTGTAATTAAGGAACCATTCCTTAATGCTTTCAACTTCCCGTTTGATATTGAAAAATTAAATCCTTCATTATCCAAAATAGAAATTGAAATAATGTTCTTAACAAGATTAGGAACATAGTAAATTGGATCAAGAACAACACAAGAGTTTCCTAAGTCTAATGTTACTATACCTTGGACCTCGACCATAACTCTTACTCTATTTTCAAGGCAGAGGATCATATCTTCTTCACATAGACTTCTTTTTCTTTCCATCCCCTGTATGGAATTTCAAAGATGAGAACTACATGCGGTATCAAATACCCATGAGGAAGAATTAGTTATCAAATGTACCTCAAAGAAAAACATACCCTTCTTAAAAGTAGCTAGGTAAGCTTTGCAGTTTTTTTTCCAATGACCTTTTTCACCAAAATGAAAAATAATTTCATCAGTTTTAGCCTTTTTCTTAACTCTCTCAGAACTCTTCTTGAGTTGCTTCCCTTTTGAGGAAGAACTCTTCTTCCTCTTACCTCTCTTTCTAGGGTCCTTAGGACCATTCGACTTGGAGTAGGATGCCATCATAAAAGGTTTTTCTTTTCTCATTGTTGCTTCTATGGTTACATACATGTTCACTAATTCATTATTCATAACTATTTTCTTGGACATATTAAAGTTCACAACAAATTGGTTGAATGAAGGTGGCAACGATTGGAGGAACAAATCCACGTAAAGGTCATTATCCATGATCATATCCAATTGTCCAAGCTTTTTGATAAGTCTAATCATCTTTAGCCCATGGTCATGGACACTTACCCATTCACTCATCCTTGTCCTAAAGAGCTCCTTAGACAAAACGAACCTTTTGTGTCTTACTTGAACACCATACAACTCTTGTAGGTGCATGTAGATCTCATAAGCATGTTTCATGTGCTCATGAGTCTTTTGGAGCTCATTAGTCATGGATGCCAACATAAGGCATTTAACTTGTAGATTATCATTCACAAATTTTGTGAACACTTCATGAACCTCATTAGCTGCATCATCAACCAAAGTGTTCGGTAGACTTTGATCAAGAACATGTGTCCTCTTATTAGAGTCAAGAATTATCTTAAAGTTTCTCAACCAATCTTGGAAATCATGACTGGTGAGTTTATTGGTTTCCAAAATGCTTGTGAGTGAATTTTTAGCCATTTGTTTGTTGAAGATTTCAAAAATCTACATGAGGCAAAAAAAAAAAAAAAAAGAATTAGCATGTGATTGAGTTTGATATTAAAACATGTTCATGGTCTTTCAAGCATACTTTTCTTCTACTACTTTATCAAATTCTTCACCCCCAAGAAGAATTCAGGAAATCACATTTTCTAGTGAGAATTAAGACCCCAATGACTTGCCAATGGACCCTTATGACCGAGTGCCATCCATGAGCAATTGAAAGGTAAGCAACCTTTGCTAATTGAAATTCATGTAACTCTAATATGTTTTACCTCACTTTTCATATAGACCCACGTGATTGTGCGCCATCTATACTACTAAGTGTTAAGTCAAACCCACAAAAATAATTTTATCTCAAGACAACCACACGACATCCCCCATGATCGAGTGCTAATGTATGAGGATTCCAAAGTCAAAGGTACATCTCATGCTAAGTGTATGCTCACAGCTTTCTTATTAAGTGTGACCCCCATGATTGAGTGCCAGCACACAAAATCGATAGCATCATCATAGCATATACTATTGGTGGAAGGCTTGGATTAATTAAAACTCTTTTAACTTATATCTATTTTGACTTAATATTGAAAATAATTAGACATTCTAAATGGAGGTTTTTGCTTGCAAAGATCTCATCATTTTATCTTCTTATTTAGGTTCTCTATTTCCTAATCATGCATCTCATACATCAATAGAATATAAAAAGTGTAAATAAGTAAAACGGCCTAGCATGCTTCTAGGGTGGAATGACCATGAGCCTAACCAAGTGATGCACTTAGAGACGTAGGTGCATCACTTTAGTTGATTTTAAGTGGGTTGAATTAAACTAAACTATTACATGAGTGTATCTCATACATTCATGGGTCTTGAATTAGCCTCCATGCCTCCTTTAGTCTCCTTACTCCATACAACATTTGCATGAAATGAAAATCCTCACACCTAGTAGTTCTATTCTCATAACTTTTACATAATAAAACAAGAGGCATGCAAACCTCATTTAACACAACCTATTTCAATCACTTTGAAACAAATAAAATCAATTATAAAAGGCTCGTGATCATCTTTATTCATTCATCATTCATTCAACAATTAAATGAATAATAAATAAATTTAGAATTAACAATCAATTCCAACAATTGAATGCTCATCTCATAAACAAATAATTGAACCAAGCATAACACTTATGCCATTAATAGAAGATCAAATTTAACCAATTTTTAAAAGCATTCAAATATGTCAAACATAATTTTGAGGCATAGCACAACACTTGTACAACTAATGTGTGTAGTGCAAAACCTTGTTGAGCATTAAAGGAGTTGAGAAAACAACTCAAAACTCACCAAATACACCCAAAATCGGACTGCCTAGCAGCCCTTGGTGCATGGTTGGGCAGCCCATGCGCACAGCATGCGCATGCTGCCCGGCCAGCACCCACGAAGCTGCCGGCAGCCCTGGCTTTTGGTGTTCAAGGTTTGCCAAGTGTGTTCTCCACTCAACTTTTATGCACCAAAAATTTTAGCTCATGTTCTCAACATCATAACACAGATTTCAGATCAATTTCCAGATTCAAAACACCTTTTAAAACTGAAAATGAAACTACTCAAACATGCTTTCAAAAAGTGGAAAAAGTAAGAATCAAATTCTTCAAGTAATCTCCAACATAATTCCAATCAAATTGGATTCAAAATAGACCAAAACTCTTTTATTCATAAGCCAACATGATATGCAAACATATAACATTAATTAATTCCAAAACACTTTTCAACATTAATCACTATGAATTAAAACATGCCAACTACATAATTTACACTTTAATCACATAATAGCATGCTTTTAATTCATCAATCAAGGAGCCACATATAAATCAAAAAAATTCCTAAATCCATCAATTGAATTGAGAGTACGGTGATAAAGATCAATCCATCACATGAATTAATCAGCCAAGCAAAATTTAAATCTAAGCATGATTTAGGCTCTGTTACTACTTGAAAGCAAGATAGGCACTAGGATCTATAATTGAAACTTCAAAACATAAAATAACTAGTGCCTACAAGCATTATAGGGATCAAATCATGCCTTGAATTCAAATTTAGATAGAGTACTACCTTGATAAAAAAAATTCAAAAAGAAACAAGTGAACACTTCACTAGTTCTAGATTCTATCTACTTGTGGCACAACGAAAGGATTGCAATGATAGCCCTACCAAATTGCCTCCAAAAATTTTGGAAATATTAATGAAGATATCCAACACCTTCATAAATTTCTAATAAAAAATTTATATCAATTGGCCATCTAGATAGTTCTGGAGATAATTGCAAAGTCGGACCTTGCACAGAGAGTTCTCCAAAAATAGAGCAAGGTACATGTCTTGTCTCTATTGAAATAGTCCACACACCAATAAAACTTACTTAATTCTCTAATTCATAAGTTGGAATAGAACTAGAGAATTATCAATAGATGAGGCCAAAAATTGGTAGGAGGAGGATGAAAAAGCTAAGCCTTCAACTTATGAAATGCCAGCTTCTACAAGGGGTTATTTTGGGAAGAAAAAATAAAGAATCCTATTCTTCATACCTTTTGCAAACCTTTTTCTCTCTCTATCCATGAACCTCACTATATATATAGATATAGATTTGGGTGTTTCCAAGGCAGCATCACACATTCTATGAGGTGGCAACCAATTATGTATAGCTGGCAAAAGGAATCCAAATTTTATTTGAATTTCATTTACGTCTTAATTACATTTGGAATCTCATTTCAAATTAATTAAGATTCCATCTCAAATCTCATTTGAGTTTTCCCTCCAAAAAGTCATTCCCCCTAATTAATCAAATTAAACTCTTTAATTTAATTAATTATACTTTAACTGAACTATTTAAGTCAACCTAGCTTAACTCTTTAAGCTTAATTGTTAACTTAACTCTTTAAGTTAACTTGACCAATTGATGGTCATGTTGGCACCAAATAATTAATTCCTCAATTATTGATCTAATTTAACTTTTTAAATTAGTTGATTAATTTAAAACTTAAATCAATTAAGCCAAAATTGACCTTCAAACTTGGCACCAAAGTTTGGTCCATTAGGATAGAGAGATCCTTTTTCTAACTTCTTAGAAAATTCTCTCTATCAATTAGGAAGCTAATTGGATTTTGTGTGTGACCCAATAGGTTTTACCATTTATTGGACATGGGCTCACAATGCCTTATGACTTTTGAATATCTTATATTTATTCTAGTTTAAAACTCTTTTTAAATTGGTCAACTCAATTTAATTAATCTCATTAATCAAAGAGTACCCAATCTCCATGGTCAATGAACAACCTTAAGCCCATGAAACCCAACTAATTGGCTGAAATGAATATTCTGGAGAACCATCATCGCTCTATGCGTGCCATACAAATACGATCCTTCCATCTCTTATCTCCTGAAAGAGTTCTAAGGTAAGATATTTTTTAGCTCCCTATTAGCCTCGATATTATGTCTCTATTCTCAATATTCAAATCTATTGGTGTGGCCTTACCTTTGGAAAACTCATTTTTTCAAATTATCACACCACCTTGCACAAAGATTTTCGATTATTATAGTGCACATCGGAAATATATTCACCCTTCATAATAGTGAGGAGTTAAATTCCATCTTGGATCTCACAAACCTTTATGCCAAGTAGCTCATACCCAATCTCAACTTGAAACACCTGCTAAGTGGTCAAAGATGTGTCAAAGCATAAGGACCGGACATAAGGTTACCATAGATCCTCATATTAGAGGACTAATAATATACACTAGCATAATCAGAAAAACTAGCCACTATTAATTTGCCATTTTGGCTATCTAGTAGATTCTTTGGTGGGTCTTTAGTACCTTGTTCTCTAACAAGCACCCACTAACATAAACCCATATCTCATACAGTTACTCATGGAATAGAGCAATCTCCAACCCTTAAATTTATTTATTGTTAGTGCAAGTCTATCTAGATCTTAGATGACCCGTCTCATAAGATCCTATAACTTAAAAATTTCAAGATCACGATCGTATGAGATATATTCCATGGTCACCAAACCAAGTCCCGTAGTGTTAGGTGATCTAAGAGCCTCATTCGAATGCAAGTGAAGTATAATAGAGTATAAGATGAAGGTGTCCATATAAAGAATATCATTTAATCAAGATTGCTTTACAAGGTAATAGTTTATACAAAGACAATCTCATTAGCTTGTAGGGCACTATTCTAATAGTATTAAATGGGGCTTGCATGCCTTTTATTCTATCTTATAAAAGTTATGAGAGTAGAACCACTAGGAGTAAAGATTTTCATTTCATATAAATGTTGTATGGAGCAAGAAGTCCAATGGAGGCATGGAGGCCAATTGATGACCCATGAATGTATGGGATACACTTATGTAATAGTTTAGTTTAATTCAACCCACTTAAAATCAACCCATGGCTATAAGTGCATCACTTAGTTAGGCTCATGGTCATCCCACCTTAGGAGCATGCTAGGCACATTTACTTATTTATACTTTTCATATCCTATTAGTGTATGAGATGCATGATTAGGATATAGAGAACTTAAATAAAAAGATAAAAATAATGAGATCCTTACAAGCAAAAACCTTCACTTGGAATGTCTAAGTATCTTCTAATATTAAGTCAAAATGGATACAAATTAAAAGCGTTTTGATTAATCCAAGCCTTCTACCAATAGTATATAGCATATTGATGCTACTATTACTTGTGCGATGTCTCATGAGTCATGGGTCACACTTATGGTGGAAAACTGTGACCATATACTTAGCATGAGATGTATCTTTGATTTGAGAACCCCAATGCATTGGCACACAAGTCACAAAATATTGTCAGGCCATCTCAAGTTGAAGAATGATTGGTAGGCTTGACTTAACACCTAGTAGTATAGACGTCGCACGAGTCATAGGTCTATGTGAAAATTGAGGCAAAATACATCAAGAGTTGTATGAGATGCAATTAGCAAAAGTTGCTTACCTTTGGATTGTTTGTGAATATCTCACGAATTGTGGGTCTACTTGTAAGTCTTTGGGATTTTCATTCTCAGTAGAAAATTTGATTTCCCAAATTCTTCTTCGGGGTGAAGAATTTGATAAAATAGTGGGAAAAAAATATGCTTGAAAGACCATGAACATGCTTTTAATATCAAATTTAATCACATATTTATTCTCTTTTTTCACCTTATGTAGATTTTCAAAATTGTCAACAAATAGATGGCTAAAAATCCACTTGCAAGCATTTTGGAAATCAATAAACTCATCGGGCCTAACTTTCAAGATTGATTGAGAAACCTTAAGATAATTCTTGACTCCAATAAGAGGACATGTTCTTGATCAAAGTCTACCAAACACTTTGAGTGATAATGCAACCGATGAGGTTTGTGAAGTGTTCACAAAACTTATGGATGATGATCTACAAGTTAGATGCCTCATGTTGGTATTCGTGACTAATGAGCTCCAAAAGACTCATGAGCATATGAAACATACTTGTGAAATGTATACGCACATACAAGAGTTGTATAATGTTCAAACAAGACACGAAAGGTTCGTGTTGTCTAAGAAGCTTTTTAGGACAAGGATGAGTGAAGGGGCAAGTGTCCTTGATCACATACTAAGGATGATTGGACTCATCAAAAAGCTTGGAAAATGTGACTTGATCATGGACAATGACCTTTACGTGGATTTGATCCTCCAATTGTTATCACTCTTATGGCTTCCTCGTCCAAATCAAAAGGTTCTAGGGGCCCTAGAAAGGGGGTAAGAGGAAGAAAAGCTCTTCCTCAAAAGGGAAGCAACCTAAGATGAGTTCCAAAAGAGTTAAGAAAATGGCTAAAATTGATGTAAATTATTTCCATAATAGTGAAAAAGGTCACTAGAAAAGAAACTGCAAAGCTTACTAGCTACTCTTAAGAAGGGTATGTATTTCTTTGAGGTACATTTTACAATTAATTCTTTATCATGGGTATTTGATACCATATGTGGTTCTCACCTCTGTAATTCTTTATAGGGGATGGAAAGAAGAAGGAGTCTACGTGAAGGGAATTTGATCGTCCACCTTGGAAATGGAGCAAGAGTTACGGTCAAGGTTCAAGGCATATTAACACTAAACTTAGGGAATTCTTGTATTGTTCTTGATCCGATTTACTATGTACCTAATCTCGTTAAGAATATTATTTCAATTCCTATTTTGGATAATGAAGGATTTGACTTTTCAATATCAAATGGGATATTGAAAGCATTAAGGAATGGTCCTTTGATTGCTCAAGGTATATTAGTTAATAAATTATACATGCTTGATTTTTCCACTTCTCTAATTCACACTCAAACAAATAAAAGAAAGCTATATATCTAAGAAGGTTCTATTTTATGGCATGCTAGACTTGGCCATATCTCTAAGAATAGGATCAACAAGTTAGAAGCTCTCAAAGCACTAAAAGTTACTGGCATTAAGGACTTTCCCACTTATGAATCTTCTTTGAAAGGAAAAATGACCAAGGCTCCCTTTGTAGGATAAATGAAGTAATTCACAAATCTTTCGGATTTAATCCATAAGGATATTTGTAGACCACTAAGGGGTAGTAGGAGAGGTGGCTATTTTTACTTCATCACTTTCATTGATGACCATAGTCAATACGGACATGTGTACCTTATGAAGTACAAGTCCAAGGTCTTTAAAAAGTTCAAAGAGTATAAGAATAAAGTAGAAAAGCAAAAAATACTTAGTATTAAAGCCCTTCAATCAGATTGAGGGAGAGAATAATTAAGTACCAAATTTTTGGATTATCTTAAAGAGAATAGGATTTTCTCCCAATGGACTCCACCCAGCATACCCTAACTTAATGGAGTAGCTGAGAGGAGAAATCATATCTTGTTGGATATGATACGTTCCATGATGAGTTTTTCTTAAGTACCCATATCCTTTTGGGGATACACCTTAGAAATGATTGCGAAGCTATAAAATGTAACACCTTCAAAGTTGATGCTAGAAACACCATATGAGCTATAGCATGGCAAAGCACTCTTTTACCATTATCTAAGAGTTTGGGGATCTCCCGCCTACATGAGACGGATAGTGGGAGCTAAGTTGGATAGTAGATACGCCTTGTGCAAGTTTGTACAATACCAAAGTGAATCTATAGGTTATTACTTTTCTAATCCCTTGGAACAAAAGGTATTTATTTCAAGGAACTCCACCTTTTTAGAAAAGAATTTCTATTGGATAGAAAAAGGCATTGTCGTTGAATTTGATGAAGTTCAAGACTATCAAAAAATTCCACAAATGGTGGAGACAACAAAATTGCAAGAGCCTAGTACACAACCTCTGAGAAGGTCAGACCAGATCAAAAAACAACCCAAAAGGTTTGAATTTCTTCAAGAGATGGGACAATTGGATGATGATCCAAAGACCTATAAGGAAGCTATGTCGAGCATAGATTCTGGACATTGGCTTGATGCCATGAGATCCAAAGTGGACTCCATGTACTCAAACAAAGTATAAACTTTGGTAGAACCACCAAAAGTAATAGTTTCTATTGGTTGCAAGTAGATCTATAAGCAAAAGCTTGGGGTAGATAGAGAAGTGGTGACTTTTAAGGTATGACTAGTGGCAAAAGGTTACACTTAAAAACTCAATATCAATTTTGAGAAAACTATTTCACCAATCGCTATGCCTAAGTCCATTTAGATCTTACTTGCCATAGCTACAAATTATAACTATAAGATATGACAAATGGATATGAAAATCACCTTCCTTAATGGTTTCATTGAAGAAGAAATTTATATGCAACAACCACAAGGTTTTACATCCAAAGAGAGTGAGCAAAAAGTTTGAAAGCTCCAAAGGTCTATGTATAGACTCAAACAAGTATCCCAAAGTTGGAACATATGTTTTGACAAAATGGTCAAATCGTTTAGTTTTGTCAAAAATGTGTATGAACCATGTGTATACAAGAAGGCTAATAGGAGTTTAATACAGTTTATTATACTTTATGCCGATGACATCCTTTTCATGGGGAATGAAGTAGGAATGTCAGAGTGCACTAAAGCATGGTTATCTACACAATTCTTCATGAAGGATTTAGGAGAAGCATCCTACATATTGAGAATATGTATCTGTAGATATAGATTGAGGAAGATGTTGGGGCCCTCCTGAACCCCATACCTTGACAAGATACTAAAAAGGTTTAGTATGGAAGAATCCAAGAGTGGATTTCTTCCCATGGGACACAACATCCATCTCTCCAAGTTTATGGCCCCCAAGACTGAGAAGGAAAAATAAAGGATATCCCAACTACCTTATGCCTCAACAAATAAGAGCATAATATATGTGATTAAATGTATGAGACTAGATGTGGCACACTCACCAAATGTTATGATTAGATTCCATTCTAATCCTAGTAAAAGTCACTGGATGGCCGTAAAAATAATCCTAAAGTACTTGAGAAGAACTAAGTACTTATTTTTGGTATATGGCCACAAAGAATTGAAACTTGAAGGGTTTTTGAATTCTAGTTTTCAGTCCAATGTAGATGACCTCAAATCCATGTCTAGATTCATATTTTTCCTTAATAGTGGTATGGTAAGCTAGAAAAGTTCCAAGTAAGACACCATAGCTGACTTAACTACTAAAGTAAAATATATTGCAACTTCAGAAGCTATAAAGAAAGGTGTTTGGATGAAAAAATTCATTCAAGAGTTGAATATTGTGCCTAGCATTGCTGAGCCAGTAGTTGTCTTCTATAACAAAAATAGGGCCGTAGCACAAGCTAAAGAGCCAAGATCTCATCAATGACCCAAGCACATATTAAGGCGATATCATTTGATCTGGGTGATCATTGATAGAGGTGACATCAAAGCGAAGAGAGTTGCCTCAAAAGAGAACATAAAAGATTTACTGACAAAACCCCTATCAAAAAAGGTCTTTGAAAGAAATCTTGAGAAGATGGGTCTTAAAACCATGGGGCATTAGTTTTAGGGAAAGTGGGAGATTGTTGGAATTGAGCCCTACAAGCTAATAAGATTAACCTTGTATAAACTATTTCCTTGTAAAATAATCTTGATTGAAAGATATATTATGCATTATTATACTTCACTTGTATTGGGATAAAGCCCTTAGATTACCTATGACTGCAGGATTTAGTTTGGTAACCATGAAATAAGTCTCACACAATTGTAATCTTAAATCTTCTAAATCTAGGATCTTATGAGATGGGGAATCTAAGATTTGGACAAACTTGCACTAACAATGCATAAATTTAAGGGTTGGTGATTGCTCTGCTCAATGAGTAATTGTATGAGATACCAGTGCATATTAATGGGTGCTTGTTAGAGAACAAGGTACTAAAGACCTACTAGAGAATCTACTAGACAGTTGTAGTGGCAAGTTGGTAATGGCTAACTCTCTTGCTTATACTAGTGCATATTATTAATCCTTTAACCTAAGGGTCCATGGTAAACTTGTATTTGATCCTCATACTTTGACTCATCCTTGGTCACTTAGTGGGCCATTTGGGTTGAGATTGGGTATGAGCTACTTGACATAGAGATTTGTGAAATCCAAAAAGGAATTCGACCCCTCACTGTTGTGAAGGACGATTATTATCTTCTATGTGCTATATAATGATCGATTCTCAAAACTTCTTGCTCAAGATGGTGTGGCAATTTGAAAAATGAGTTTTCCAAAGGTGAGGTCACACAACAAGGATTGAACATTAAGAATAGAGACATAGTATTAAGGCTATTGGGGAGTCAATAAATATCTTATCCTAGGCCTCTTTTAGAAGATAGGAGATGCAAGGACTGTATTTGCATGGCACGTGTAGAATAATGATAGTTCTCCAAACTATATATTTCAACCAATTTGTTGGGCTCCTTGGGCTTGAGGTTGGACATCAACTATGGAGATTAAGTACTCTTCAATTAATGAGATTAATTGAATTGAGTCGACTAGTTTAAAAAGAGTTTTAAACTAGAATGAATATAAGATATTCAAAAGTTTCAAGAAGTTGTGAGCCCATATTCAATGAATGGTAAAATCTATTGGGTCATACACAAAATCCAATGAGCTTCCTAATTAATGGAGAGAATTTTCTAAGGAGTTAGAAAATGGTGTCTCCTAATGGACCTATTTTTTAGGCCATATTTTGAGGGGCAATTTTGGCTTGATTGATTTAAATATTAAATTAATCAACTAATTTAAGAGTTAAATTAAATCAATAATTAAGGAGTTAATTATTTGGTACCAACATAAGCATCAATTGGTTAAGTTAAGTTAACGAATTTAGCTTAAGGTAATTTGACTTAAAGAGTTAAGTTAAAGGATAATTAATTAAATTAAAGAGTTTAATTTGAATAATTAGGAATAGTGAATTTTGGAGGAAAAACTCAAATGAGATTTGAGAAAACATCTTAATTAATTTGAAATGAGATCTCAAATGTAATTAAGATTCAAATGAAATCTGAAATTAAATTTTGCCATCTATGCATACCCCATTGGCCGCCCCCTTCATGGAATATGTGATGCCAACTTGGCATCACACTATTCCACATCTATATATAGATATAGATTGCTGGCCGTCCATAAGGAATGCTAATTGGTGTGAAGAATTAGATTCTTCATTTCTCTCCAAAATATTTGCAAGCTAGCATTTCATGACTTGAAGGCTAAGCTTCTTTCTTCATCTTCCTATCCCAAATTCGGCCTCCATCATCACCAGATCTATGATCTTATTCCAACTAAAATTCTAGAGATCTAGGAAGATCTTATTGGTGTGTGGACGTTTTCAATAAAGGCAAGGCATGTAATGTGCTCAATTTTTGGAGATTTATCTGCATGAGATCCAACTTTGAGATTTTCTACAAGACTTTCCAGATGGCCAATAGATCTAAAATTTTAAATAGAAGTCATCCATGGTGTTGGATATCTCTAAATATTTTTTTAGACTTTTTGTAGGTGATTTGATAGGTTGATCGTTGCAATCATTTTGCTGTGCTACTAGCAGGCAGATTCTATAATCAGTGAAGTGTTCACTTGATAACCCTTGGATTTTCTCATCAAGGTAATCATCTATCTAAATCTGAATCATAGGCATGATTAGATCCTTGATTAGCTTGTAAGCATTAGCTACTTTATAGATCATCATCCATAAATTTTGTGAGCACTTCACGAACCTCATCGATTGCTTCATCACCCTAAGTGTCCGATGGACTTTGATCAAGAACATATGTCCTCTCATTGGAGTCAAGAATTATTTGAAGATTTCTAAACTAATCTTGGAAGCTAGGCCTGGATAGTTTATTAGTTTCCAAAATGCTTGCGAGTGGATGTTTAGCCATTTGCTTGTTGAAGATTTCAAAAATCTACATGAGGCGAAAAAGAGAATAAGCATGTGATTGAATTTGATATTGAAAACATGTTCATGGTCTTTCAAGCATGTTTTTCTCCCACTATTTTATCAAATTCTTCACCACTAAGAAAAATTTGGGAAATCAAATTTCTTAGTGAGAAACAAAACCTCAAATGACTTGCCAATGTACCCCTATGACCAAGTGCCATCCACAAGCAATCAAAGGGTAAGCAACTTTTGGTAATTGCATCTCATGCAACTCTTGATATATTTTGCCTCACTTTTGATATAGACCCACATGATCGTATGCCATCTATACTACTAAGTGTTAAGTTAAATCAACTAATCAAACTTTATCTCAAGACAACCTCATGACATCCCTTGTGATCGAGTCCAAATGTGTAAGGGTTCCCAAGTCAAAAGTGTATCTTATGCTAAGTGTATGTTCATAGCTTTTCTCCTAAGTGTGACCATCGTAACCAAGTGCCATCACGCAAAATTGGTAGCATCATCATAGCATACATTATTAGTAGAAGGTTTAAATTAATTAGAACTCTTTTAACTTGAATCAATTTTGACTTAATATTTGTAAATACTTAGACATTCTAAGTGGAGGATTTTTGCTTGCAAAGATCTCATCATTTGTATCTTCTTATTTAGATTCTTTATATCATAATCATGCATCTCATACATCAATAGAACATGGAAAGCATAAATAAGTAAATGCACCTAGCATGCTTCTAAGGTGGGATAACCATGAGCTTAACTAAGTATGCATTTAGAGCTATAAGTGCATCACTTCGGCTGATTTTAAGTGAGTTGATTAAACTAAACTATTATATGAGTGTATCCCATACATTCATAGGTTTTCAAAAGGTCTCCATACCTTCATTAGACTCCCAGCTCCATACAACATTTACATGAAATGAAAATCCTCACTCCCAATGATTCTACTCCTATAACTTTTACAAGATAAAATAAGAGGCATGCAAGCCCTATTTAATACAGCCCATTTCAACAACTTTGAAACAAATAATATTATATTAAAAGCTTATGATCATCCCCATTCATTCATCATTCATTCAACAATTAAATGAACACTAAATAAATCTAAAATTAACAATTAATTCCAACAATTAAATGCTTATCTCATAAACAAATAATTGAACCAAGCAAAACATTTATGCCACAAATTGGAGATCAACTTTAACCAATTTTCAAAAGCATTCAAAAATGTCAAACATAATTTTGAAACCTTGCACAACACTTGTGCACCTAATGTGTGTAGTGCAAAAATCTATTGAGCAATAAAGGAGTTGAAAAAAAATTTAAAGCTCACCAAACATTCTTAAAACTAGACTGCCTAGTAGCCCTAGTGCATAGTTGGGTATCCTATGTGCCCAACGTGAGCATGTTGCGCAGCTAATGCCTAGGCTGGATTGACAGCCCTACTTTTGGGGGTTTAAAGCTCGCCAAGTGTGTTCTCTACTCAACTTTCATGCACCAACAATTTTAGCACATATTCTCAACATCAATACACATGTTTCAGATTGATTTCTAGATTCAAAACACCTTTTAAAGCTGGAAATACTAGTGCTCAAACATGCTTTCAAAAATTAGGAAAAGTAAGAATCAAATTCTTCAAAATCTCTAATAAAATTTCAATCACATTAGATCCAACAATGACCAAAACTCTTTCAGTCATAAATGAATATGCTATATCAATATATAACATCAATTAATTGAGTTTCGTGGAAAACCATATTTCTAGAGAAGTCAATTTTATTATTGTGTAGATTATATACCTTAAATACTTTTCTTCCATATTGTAGGCAAGAAAGATGCACCTAGAAGCTCTAGGAGCAAATTTTTCTTTGTGGGGGATAAGTATTTGTCACAAAGCATAGGCACCTGAAGACTTTCAAGGAATGATGATATGTTGTTTTATGTTTTTCATATAGAGATTTCCAATTAAGAATGGGAATGGACAATCTATTTATGATGTAGGTGGCCATAAGAGTTGAGTCTCCCCAAAATTTAGATAGTAAGTTAGATTGAAACATGAGAAACCTGACTATCTCAAGGAGGTTTCTATGCTTTCTTTCAATAATGTCATTTTGTTAAGATGTGTGGGGACATGTTCTTTAGCATATGATGCCTAGCTATTTAAGACAGTTTGACACTTCGCATTATCACTCCTTACAATCAAGACCTTAGTTTGGAATTTAAAGTGTATCTAGTGCTATTCAAGATATCTATGCAATTTAAAGGGAAATAAAAGATGAAACATAAATCATGAATCAACTAAGCCCTCTCAGGGACTTTCTTAAAGAGGAACCTTGTGTAAATACCATTGAATAAGGTTTGATCTTGATTCTATTCCATTCCAAAAATAGAAAGTTCAAAACTTCAGCCCTAGATGGGTAAATGATCAAATTGCCACCCTTCCTTTCAAACTTTCAAATGAGTTAAAAATACTATGATGGATCTAGTGCTTTCTATTTTAAAATGGATTCTTTTTTTTGCCTTTGATTTAGCAATCCCAAAGTTTCGTTTTGGTCTAACCAATTATCAAACAAACTGTAATCGTTTTCTGTCCATGAAGATCCCACCAGAGCATCTTCTACTTCTAATAGGTCATGAACTAGATCCAAATCATTCTCAATGAGTCCATAAGAAGAGATCCCATTTTTTTCATTGGGTCTCAGTAGAGACCAAAGATCTTCGGCAACCGATCCGACAGAAAAACTCAAAAGTTAAAGAAGTATCATTAATTTCTTCTTGAGATGACTGTCCTTGCCACAATGAGTTCAATGTTTGTTCAATTTCTTTGTGAATTCCTTCTTGTTGAATAGCTTTCCTCCATGCTCATGTTCAACAAAATTATTTCCTCTCACTCACATCAAAGTATTATCAATAGTATCCATAAAAAAGTATTAACCTTTTTTGTTTTCCAACTCTCAATACCATCGAATAAGCCTTGTTAATAGTTAGAAAATGAGCCATCACTAGGATTTGATTCTAATAGCCCTATCAAAGCTACATTAATCAATCGAATGAGTTTAGATCCACCATAAACTTCCTAGCTCCACAAGTGCGCTTAGGAAATAGCATTAAAACACTCAATTCATCTCAAAATCTCTTTAACTTTGTATAGTGGTGGACAATTTATAGATTTTCTTAAATTATTGAGTTGATCTCATGTTGTATTTGATAAAGTAAGGGTCTATTACACTCACCAATACACTACTCAATCCCTTCCCACAACTGTCTATAGGGCATAGTATACAAAAAAGCCTCCGTAATATACTTGGCTATAGAGTTAAAAACTAAGAGGTTACTATGTAGTTAACTCTCATCTACTGCTCATATGTATCAGAATTTTCCTCTAGCATAAGGCATTTTCCATTGATGAAACCAAGCTTCACCTTGGCTCCTACTGCAATTTTTATAGAATAGCTCCAAGATAGGTAGTTGTTGCTCCATCATCCGTTTCTCTAGCTCCTTGAGCTCAATTGGACATGGCAATTTGATCTTGAATGGTATGCACACAACTAAGTCAAAGCTAATTAGAACCATAAGATCATGGCTCCAATACCAATTGATAGAGTACTCATTTTATTTGGCAAAACGATTATAGAGAAATAGTAGTGTATATTTGCTAAAAGCAATACATAAAATCATGCCAAGCTTATGGGTTTTTGGATATATATATATATATACACACTGAAAAACGATGAGAAATAGCTAACAAACTTTTAACTACTGTAAGTATGGGTAGCTAACAAACTGTCTAACAAATATCCTAAACTAACTACAACAAATACAAATGGCTGAATGACACCTATACATACACCTTACAGGGTTCAGTAGGCAACAATTAGTAGTCATAATGCTTTGACTGGCTACAGTAGATAGTGACTTGAATTATGGTGGTGTAAAAGGTGAAAAATACAAGAAAAAGTAAAAGGAAAAGAATTGTGGCTATGGCAAGCGAGTGATGATATGGAAGAGATGGCGAAGTAAAGAAAAAAATATATAAATAAATAGAAAGAAAAGAGAAAAAGAAAATTGATGAAATGAGGAAGAAAGGAATACTTTGAAACCAAAAGAAAATAATCTAAAATTGAAAAAAATATCTATATTATTATAAAAAGTCTGCTTTGCATTTAAAGTGAAAGTTATTTTGTGCATTTCATATATTTTACCCTTTAATCTTTTGAAATATAAAAATAAATATTGAGGATGAAATTTAAAATTCATACACATAATATATATTTATGATACCAAATTTCAAGTCTACCAAAGTTATTCTTTTTACTTAGCCCATACATTTAATAAAATCATGTTACAATTGTAATATACAATCCAAATAACCATCGTGCCTTTAGAAACTTCTATTACCATAAGATAAGTTTCACATTTTGATGAATTTTGAATTTTTTTTAAAACTAATAATGGTCTATGAAATACTTACTTTACATAATTGTTATTTATTTTATATGATTTTTCTTTTATTTTCTAAAGATCACTGTATAACACTAAAAGAAATTGTATTTTTAATATGGTTAAATATGTGCAGTAAATGATAATCAGGGTTAATTACCCTGACCCCTGAGGTTTGGCTTATTTACAACAAGGTCCCAAGGTTTAGGAAATTACAAAAAAAAAAAAAACCTTGGGGTAGATGGATGGTCGTTAAGTTGGACGATTTTAGTAAATTGTCCATTTTACCATTGCCAAAAAATTTGAAAAAATAAAAACAATTCACCAAAGACTAAAATGACCTTTACCTAAGAAATTGATCAAAATGCCCTTGAGTTGGTGGTAAAGAACAAAGGAAGACAATTGTATTCCATGTTCTTCTCATTTTCATTGAACAGAAAGAAAAACTCTCAAAATCCCCTAAAACCATCGCCTACATTCCCAAAACCCATCTTCTTCTCAAACCTATCATTCCCCCTCACCATTTTGGACATTGATCAGCGGCCATTGGAGTCCTAAGTTTTGGAAAAGTTTCAAAAATACCAGGATTTGCAACTTTGATAAAGGTTTGATTGTTTTTCCAAAATGTGTTATTTTTATTAGTTCTTGTTATTAGGTTATATATTTCTTTGGAATATATAGAAAAATACCTATTTTTTCTATTTTTAATTGTAATGTATGGATGTTTTTTCTATTTTTTATGGGTTTTCTTTTTTCCACCAAAAATGAACTCGAATTAGTATTTTAAACATGTTTTAGTCTGGGCATGTTAATAGATTTTAGTTTTTTGATGAATGGTATGGTAAAACTAATGTTATTGGACTGATTTTGTATGTAACAGAATGTTGGATTGTTTTGTTTGTTATGAAAAATAAGATGTCATTATATTGTAAATATCAAAAAACCAGAATAAGGTAAATGTAATGTTGTATTAATTTTAGTAATTTGTGTTTTTCATTCTTTTGGTTATAGATATGGGTTCTAGAACTTTAGACCTTGTCATGTATTTGCTTGACTCCACTTACAAGATTGAAAATATAGATCTTAAGGCATACACATATGAAAAACTAATTGGTGATACATAAGGTATGCTAAGGAGTGTAGCACCTTCTGTCAATTTGGTTTTTATGTTTAGGTGTGATTGGTGCATATTGGTATTTACGAAAGGATAATTCTATATGATCATAGGTCTTTGTAGAATATGTTTAAGTTATCTGTGATTAACTTAAATGTCTTTTTTTAGAGGTTTATAAAACTTTATGGAGATAATTTCATATATAGATTTTCAAAGTAAGTAGTATGACTATATTTGAGATTGTTTGTTTGTTAGGTCTGTAAAATTTGAGAGGGGTAAAGGTAAGATTATAACTATTTGAAGGAAATCCATTTTATGTTTATTAGAGTTAAGGGTTTTCCTTGATATATATCTACAAAATTGTAGGTTTTTCCAGCTTATGTCTTCTATAAGCAAATTTGATCGTATATTTGTTAGGCTTGTTAAATAAGATGGGGTAAATGTAATATTAACATTACCTTAATGGTGGGTGAATGTAATACTAACATCCCCTTAAGGGTTTTTTTGTTATGTGTTATAAAGCTAAAAGGTTTCTGTGATATCATTACTGACCTTTTGGTATCTATTCGTAAGGCCTCATTAAAGCTATCATTGAACTTGCTCCTAATGCAATAAATAGAAAGTATTGCAAGTATATTTATGCCAATTTTAGACACTAATTTCAAGGTGTATTTTTGAATGGCTACACGTTCTTATAATGCCCATGGTTTCTATTAAGCAATGCATAAGATCAAGGAGCATAGACAGGTTGTACATGATTGGTTGATAGGAATTCTTGTTTAGCTATAGGCCAAGGCATGCTTTTGATTCAAAGTTGAAAAATAGTCATTTCATAAATAATATTTCTAAATCTTTTAATCACTAAATAGGTGAGCTGAGGTCAAAACTAATTTTAACTCTCCTTGATGGTCTTCAAACAAAGTTAATGACTAGGCTCAGGTTGAGGTTTAAGAGAGGGTAAAGGTGGACTAACTATGTTTGTGAGAATATGATCTCAAAGATTAATTGTTTGAAAGAGCAAGTTGTGTCCTATCAGTTGATGACAATTAGTAGTGCATATGAGTTTCAGGTGTTAGATAAATGGATGCATTCCATTGTCAACCTTGATGATAGGAGCTATCATTGCAGAGAATGGGATATTTCTAGCATTCTATGCAAGCAATGGGATATTTCTAGCATTCTATGCAAGCAATGGGATATTTCTAGCATTCTATGCAAGCATGCTATATTAGCCAAACCTTACATGAGAGAGTTAGCTTCTATAAGACTATTTACTTGAAGGCCTACTCCACGGTGATACATCTGACTCCGAACATTACCTTTTGGCCTTCATTTTTGAATCTACAGCCACAAAAAGTTTTCCTTTTAAGATGAAGAGACTACTAAGTAGGCCCAAGAAAAGTAGAAAAAGAGAGACAGGCGAGGCACCAAATTTCATAGCAAGTAAGAGATCATGTGCTCTTAGATGTAGCACCTATCAATTATTTAGGCACAACAAAAGGACCTGCAAATAGGCATCTTAGTCAACCTCTCAGAACAGGATGAATGTTGAAGCCTCTAATTGATGATATTGATGCATATTTGAATTTTTAAAACTTATTGATTAATTTTTTTCTTTTCCTTTAGCAAAGAAGAATTCAACAATCTATCTAGTTTGACGTTAACATTCCTTTAACTAAAATTCTAAGAGAAATGAAGAAGAAAAATAAGGCTAAAACTAGCTCTGCATCTATTGAGGAACATATGCACATGGGGGCTGGAAAATAATCTAGAGATGCTGCTTAAATCTGTCCTTGTGCTTTTTTGTTTTTTTTGTCAATATAAATTTGTGAAAAACTCTATGTTGGATACTGTTGTTTTATGGTTGTATTAGTTGCCTAGAATGGCTTTTTTTGTTGTTTTGATGGATAGCCTAACTATATTTTGTAAATATTTGGATGGTGATTTGAAAGATTGAAATGTAAAGTTTTTGCGGTATTTATTGTTGGTGCAAAAATTTTAGTCTTTCTTTCTAACATGTTATGTAGTTTTATTCAAAATTTAGGGAGGTATTTCCGATTTTTCTTAATTTTTATTTATAAAAAGATTGGGTTATTCAACTTTTGTAAGCATTTTATTTTTCTAGGGGGATAAAAGTAATGTTGTATAGTACAACTAAAAGGGATAAAAAAAAGTATATTTTAAAATGTAAAATCAAATGTTAAAAAAATCAAAATTATTAGAAAATTTGTCAAATTGCCAATTACAATGGCTTACAAAAAATTAACAAATAAAACCTTATAGTCTTAGCAATATTACAAACAAGTCCAAGAGTACTTTTGTCTAAAAAATAATTGTCACAATAACTAAAGGGCATTTCTGGATTTTCATATAAATATTTTGATGACGCTAGCATTTTTTTGGACGGAGGCTAATGGGCTTTTAGAAATGTAAGATGGAGCCAAACCTAAGGGGGGTATTGGCAATTTTGTCAAACCTTTGGGTTTTTAGATAATAGATCAAATTTCAAGGGGATCTGGGTAATTAATCCATACTAATAAAGTATA
Organism: Jacaranda copaia; assembly: GCA_014898725.1. NCBI lineage: Eukaryota > Viridiplantae > Streptophyta > Magnoliopsida > Lamiales > Bignoniaceae > Jacaranda > Jacaranda copaia. The sequence goes on from JACGDI010005831.1 coordinate 2,713,205, forward strand.
CTCAAAAGTTATTAACTACACTTGCACTACACTTTTCTAGTCATATGCATTGCAAGCGAGGTAAAAGTTTAGCTATACTTTTTCAATTGTGGTAATTGACTTTTGCTATGAAGTTATCTTCAATTACTACAAACTTCATATGTGGAAAAAAGCTATCAAAAACACCAATGTCTTTCACCATAATTAAAAATTCAAAGAAAAAAATTGAAAAGAAATCAGCACTATATACACACACCAAAATTGGTCAAAGCTACCTTTTATTATTTCCAATTCATTGGTCCTTACGTGTAACATGCATATTTTTTTCCAAATAAAAATTGCCCCCTTCCTTCGTACCACCCGACAACACTCTTGTTTGCCAAATTAATTTCTTTCCCCTTCAATACATGTACAATCTCCAGTACCATAAATGTGCAAGGAAAAAAAAGGTTCACCATGGCATATAATCACAATTTCATGATTGATTTACAAGGAAATTTGACCTAATGTTTTGCTTGAGAGACTTGCTGCCATCAAACCAATTTTTTTCTTTGCTTCCCTTTCCCTTTCTTTCTACAATTTTTTTTTTTATTTGTGAGACTAGGATTTTGAGTTATATGAACTATATATATGGGAGAAGTGTTTTACTTCAACTAAAACTCTAGTTATTTATCTTCTAGGACTAGAATAACCCTATAATAAATCTAATATCTTTATTATTAATTGTTAAAGTCTCGATTATTAATTCCTAGTAATGATATAATATTAGTATAAGACAATTATAACTTATTTTCCCTAGAATTGAAATATCTAATGTATATATATATATACATAAATATTTATGACCTTAAATAATAATTCTCACTATTAACCAAGAGGTAAAACTAGCGCCAAATATATATAAATATACACATATATATATATATTTTATCTTCTAATTGATAGAACAAGTGAATAAAATTTTTAAAAAATAAAAATAAACAACATAGAATAAAATAATTAATTAAATATGAACGAAATTTTAAGGCATTATAGAGAAGGGTCGGTTTTCCTCCATATCATTAGTGCCACCCCTAACTCTGAAGTACTTTAGCAAGGATTGAAGTTCCTCAAACTGCTAAACTGGGAAGTTATCTTTCTATTGACCTTTTTCCATTTGATGTGGCTCTAACATCTGTTAATGCTTGCGTGAGGGACATGGTCAATTGCATTTAATGTATGACTCTTGAGTTAGGTGAGTGGCATGAGTAACTCAAGTTTTCATAAGCATTCAATGATGCATGATCATGATGGCAATTTCGCGCCCTTTGGTAACACCATCCTGGAATGCCAAATGTCATCCCTGGATACTATAAATAAAGAGTCGGGGTTCTCATTCGCTTTTCTATCTCACCAAAAGTTTTTAGCTCAGCACTTTGTACTCTAGTTGTCAATATATTCAACTCCTTTCTTATTACTTTTCTCATTTTCTTCACTCTTTTTGCTCCATATCTCTATGCCAACAATGTCATCATGTCTCACCGTGATTGATAGCTAGCTTGCATAATAGCTCACTCTGTGGCCTAACCTAGCCGATGCTAACGTCCAACTACCCAATGAAGTCCCCTACCTAATATGTCTTAGGCAGCCTATAGTGGTAACTCTTTAGAATTCATGCCACCCCATCTTCCTTCTTCGAGGTCAGGGGGAAAAATTGGAAGAGATGGGCACTTTTTTGGCTCCATTAGCAAAGTGGTTACATGTGGTGACCTTACCAGGGTTTCAAAAATCAACTTGAGTGAGGTGCTACCGAAACCCGCAAAACTCTGCTCCTTCTCTAATTTGAACAAGAGGCTAATTAAAATGAATCCTTTAGATAGGGTGGACCTTCGCTCTTTCCCTAAGCTATGTTTTTTTTATTGTGAGCAGCGATGAAAGCATAACTGATGTTGATCCCCTATGAAGGGCCAACTAGGAAGTGTTCAATGCCCAATTATTTTTGTCAAGATATAGATGAGGTGATGCGTATATGAAGCTCTTAATTCATCTAATGATTTGTTTTCTACCATAACATGGTAAGTCTAAGTTTCCTTTACTTTGCCCATTTTTCCGACTCATTTGCTCACCAACTTATTGAAGATAAGATAGGCACTAGGATCTATAATAAAAAGTTCAAAAAATAACGTAACTAGTGCCTACAAGCAAAATAAGGATCAAATCATACCTTGGAGCAAATCCAAGAAGAAATAAGTGAACACTTCACTAATTCCAGAATCTGCCTACTCATGGCACAATGAAAGGATTGCAACGATCACCCAACCAAATATCCTCCAAAAATTCTAGAAAAATTACTGAAGATACCTAACACCTTGGAGATCCTCCAATCAAAAATTTAGATTGATTGACCATCTGAAACGTCCTAGAGAAAATTGCAAAGTTGAACCTCAAGTAGATAGATCTGCAGAAATTGAGCAAGCCACACATCTTGCCTTTATTGTATAAGTCCACACACCAATAAGATCTTTCTAAATATCTATAGTCTATGAGTTGGAGTAAGACCAGAGATTTTATGATAGTGGAGACCAAATTTGGGGTAGGAAGATGAAGAAAGAAGCTTAGCTTTTAACACATGAAATGCTAGCTTGCAAATATTTTTGAGGGAAATGAAAAATCTAATTCTTCACACCATTTTTCATATGCACAACCTCCTCTCTCTATATTTATATATAGAGGCTCAAAATGTGTAATACTAAATTGGCATCACACAATGCATGAGGGGGTGGCCAAATAGGATTACTTAGGTGGAAAATATTAAATCTAAATCTCATTTGAATTTCATTTGCATCTTAATTACATTTGGAATCTCATTTCAAATTAATTAAGATGCCATCTCAAATGTCATTTGAGTCTTCCCTCCAAAGTTTATTATTCCTTAATTAATCAAATTAAACTCTTTAATTTAATTAATTATCCTTTGACTTAACTCTTTAAGTCAAACTAACTTAACTTTTTAAGCCAAATTTGTTAACTTAACTCTTTAAGTTAACTTAACCAATTGATGGTCATGTTGACACCAAATAAGTAACTCCTTAATTATTGATCTAATTTAACTCTTAAATTAGTTGATTAATTTAACACTTAAGTCAATCAAGCTAAAATTGACCCTCAAAGTTGGTCCCAAAAATCAGTCCACTAAGAGACACCATTTTCTAACACCTTAGAAAATTCTCCTCATTAATTAGGAAGCTAATTGAATTTTATATGTGACCCAATAAGTTCTACCATTCAATGGACATGGACTCACAACTCATTGCGACTTTTGAATATCTTATATTCATTTTAGTTTAAAACTCTTTTTAAACTAGTTGACTCAATTCAATTAATCTTATTAATTGAAAAGTACTCAATCTCCATGGTCAATGTCCAACCTCAAGCCTATGGAGCCCAACTAATTGGCCAAAATAAATATTTTGGAGAACCATTATTGCTCTAAGTGTGCCATGCAAATATGGTCCTTCTGTCTCCTATCTTCCGAAAGAGGCCTAGAGTAAGATATTTGTCAACTCCCTAATAGCCTTGATACTAGGTTTCTATTCTCAATGTTTGATCCCTGTTGTGTTACCTCACCTTTGGAAAACTCATTTTGCAAATTGTCACACCACCTTCCATGAGGATTTCTTGAAATTGATCATCATAGAACACATAAGAGATGTACTTGCCCTTCACAACAACGAAGAGTCAAATTCCATCCCAAATCTCACAAACCTCCATGCCAAGTAGCTTATACCCAATCTCAACTCGAAAGATCCACTAGGTGGTCAAGGATGTGTCGACGCTTGAGGACCAGACACAAAGTTACTATGGATCCTCAAGTCAAAAGACTAAAATATGCACTAGCGTAAGTAGGAGAATTAGTCACTAACAACTTGTCACTATTGCTATGTAATGGATTCTCCGATGGGTCTTTAGTACTTTGTTATCTAACAAACACCCACTAACATGTACCCGCATGTCATATAGTTGCTCATGGAATTGAGCAATCTCCAACCCTTAGATTTATGCATCATTAGTGTAAGTCTATTCTGATTTTAGATGTCCCGTCTCACAAGATCCTATGACTTGAAAGTTTTAAGATGACGACCATGTGAGACTTATTCTATGGTCACCAAACCAAGTTCTGTAGTCCTAGGTAATCTAAGGGCTTCATCAAAATACAAGTAAAGTGAAACAAAGTATAAGATGAAGATGGCCATATAAAGAATATCATTCTATCAAAATTATAATATGAGTGAAATAGTTTATAAGGCCAATCTCATTGGCTTATAAGGCACTATTCCAACACTTATTGCATTTTTTCATTGCACTCAAATGTCCTTTACCATGTACCACCATTACATGGTGGCCATGTGAGATAAGAGGACTTAGATATGTATTAGCAGAGAATTGAGAGGTTCAGATGCCAACATCTTTTGACAAAGTACAACTGAAGCTACCTAGCTTTAGACCCAAAGGAAGAAATTCACTATAAAGCTGAGCACCCAACCAACTTTTGACACTTAACTCTAAATGGTGATGAAGAATTCTGATTAATGGCAGTGGTAGGTAAGCTTCGCTATAATGTACTCAAGTTGAAAGGCAAGCTTTAGCCTATTGAGGTACAAGGCCGATGCCAAGCGATCGACTGCAACAAAGAATGTACACCATCAACAACTTCATTTAGTCTTTTGCTTTTACAGAAGCTTGTCTACAATTGGGGGTGATGACACCTGTCATAGATACGAAAAGACGTTGCACTATGTGAAGTCTCTAAAGGTTCAATTTGATGAGGGCTCACTCAATATGTCATTAGATGATAATCCATAGCCTTGCTCAGAGTTTTCCAACAAGGAGGTCTTCAAGTTTGATATGACTAAATGTTATTGTGTTTCTGCTATCATACGAAGATTAGGGCGAAGTGAGAAGCTAATAAGGTAAGGAAACCATATGAAGTTCTTGCTAATCTAGATTGGAGATCATTAATCCAAGGATCAACAAGGCTGACCCTTCAAATACTACAAACCTAGAGGAGTCATGAGAGGCCGCCCATTCTTGGAGAGGATGTATGTTACACAAAAAAAAATTTCAGTTTGGTGAAGCACCATAAAATTGATATACTAAATCTCTAAATAAATAAACTTATGCAAAATTCTTGTGGGGACGAGCTTTATCAAGTTGAAAGTTTTTTACGCTGAAGCTCATGGATGCTATCTTGTCATTTATACTATTGTTGTTGAAGATTTGCTATCGCTCTTGTCGTATTTATTTTCTCTTTACTTTTCTCATTTTCAGTTATACTAGCCCCTTGTTTTGGAATCATAACGAAAAAAAATTTCACTTTTGCTTTATTCTTGTACTTCGGTACTAATTCTCTTCAGCATATTTCTTTTGTCCCCCTTAGGCACTTATTAAGGAATAGTTGTATGGCATAGTACACAAGTGTATGATATCTTTGAGAATATTCATTTGTTTACCAGCAAAGTATTTTGCCATTGATGATACCTATTTGATAATTTTCCTTTCATCCTATTGCCTCTGCTATGTTACTTATTTGTGAGGTATTTTGCATTTAAGGTCCAACTTGATGGCAGTTGATTCCAATTTTATTGTGAATGTGGCCGTTGGGTTAGTATTGACCTAGTGATCAATCTTTATCAGTTTGGCTTGAAGGTAGCAAATGAAAGGTGTTTCGATCTAAAGATAATCGACCCTTATAAGTTTGGCCTAAAGATAGTAGTTGGATGGATATCAATCTAAAAGCAATCAATCCTTGTGAATTTAGGCTAAAGACGGCTGAAGGGGTATCAATGTAAAGGTGATCAACCCTTTTCTTCAACTTAAGGGTGGTCGGTCTTTGATTTTCTAAGTTGTGGCCTGAAGGTGACCTTATGTTGAAGAGTAAATATAAAGGAAATAGTTTTTTGATTTCGTCACAGATGTATACTTCTATTGCTTGGAACTTATAATGTTACACATAGAATTTCCATAAGTTGATTTCGTTCCATGGTCTTTGTAGTTCATGCACGTCTAGGTTTTCAAGTCTATATAAATTATTTCTTGTGACCCTAATTACTTTATGTGGTCCTTTCTAATTTAGGTCTAGCTTGTCGATATGTCTGGAACCTTTAACCTTCTGTAGCACTAGGTTGCTTAATTAAAAATTTCAATCTCGTACTATCTTATTGTATACCTTGGCCATCGTTGCCTTATAACATTATATTTTGGCATATGATTGTTGCCTTTTTTCCTCAAGGCTATCGAGATCAAATGTTATTGTAATGATGTTCTTATCTATTTGATAAATTAGCACTTTGGCTATTTCATGGAGTATTTTGGTTGGTATCATTGCCTCGGATCCATAGACCAAATTTTATACATTTTCTCTCATTGTTGTTCTTGACATAGTTCTATATGCTGATAAACCCCTTAGGAGTTCATCTACCCATTTACCTTGTCCACTATCTGGTCTTTTTTTAGGGATTCCACAACCATCTTATTAGTGACCTTGTTTTGCCCATGAAAGTAAGGGATAGCCAGGGATCCAATAATTAAAACCAAATTAACATCAAAATAACTTGCCAGACCCAACCCAAAGATCAATCAACATGTCATAAATTAAGATTTGGAAGCTAGAAGATTACCTTTGAAGAAAAAGAAGGCAATCAAGTGGATCTTCCTCTTGGACTTCTTCAAAGCAAGATCTGTACCCTCAACTTCAAGGGTAAATATCTCCACACCAAAAGCTCCTTAATGTAGCAAATTTGGCTCAAAAAAGGACCTCCTACACAGCCTCAAAGTGGCCAAAAATGAGGAGGAAAAGTAGATCCAAAGTTGCCCAAAGTAAGCTCCAAAATCGGCCACAAGATAAAGATCTGTCTTCAAATCAAAGCTTTCCAAGTGTGAAGCCTCTAATGGTGATCCACACACCTAGGAAGAACTGCCAAATACTCACACTCTAGGCTATAATAGAGAGAAGGAAGAAGATGATAGGAGAGTGAGAGAGAGATGGTGGTTTTAGTAAAGAAAGAGATGAGAAAATCTAGGGAGGTAATTGCTCAACACATGAGTTGTGCTACAATTTGGAGGGAAATGGAAGCATGAATTACCTTGCTATGGCTAGCCACCTTGAGTACTTTTAGGATAGGATCACACCATCCACACATGTGCCAACTTGTCAGATTCTTCTAGCTTGAATTGGATTTTTAATTTCATAAATAAAAATGCCAACTCATTTAATTTAAATGGACCCTTCCATTTGATTTCCATCCAAAACTTAGATTCCCTAGCTAATTAAATTAAATCTTTAGTTTAATTAGTTTAATTAATTTAACTGAACTCCTTAAGTTGACTTTGATAAATTAAATTGTCACATGTCACAAATTAAATTAACTCATAAATTTAATTAGCCTAATTTAATTTTTTAAATTACTTTGATTAATTTAGAACTTAAATTAATCAAGCCAAAGTGATCAATTGATAATTAGCCAACTTGCTCTCTCTTCGTTAACGAAAAAATCACCCACATAAAATTTTCTAACTCCTTAGAAAATTTCTTCTATCAAATAAGAGTTTCTTTAGGTTTTTATATATGACCTATTAAGTTCACCAATTCGCTAGACATGGGTTCACAACTCTTTGTGATATTTTGAATATTAAAATATTCAAATTAGTTTAAACACCTCTAAACTAATAATTATATCAATTAATCTCCATTAATTGAAGAGTACCCAATCTCCATAGTTGATGCCTAACACAAGTCTATGGAACCCAATAAATTAGATGAATGAATTGTTTGAAGGTGAACCATTACCTCTTATGATTGTTGTGCAAATATGGTTCTTCAGTTTTCTATCTCTCAAAAGAGATCTAGGACAAGATATTTGTTGGCTCCCAAATAACCTTGATAACTATGTATCTATTCTTAGTGTTTGATTCCCACTATGACCACCAAATCTTTAGAAAAACTCATTTTTTCAAATTTTCATATCACGTTTTGCAAGGATTTCTTGGAATTGATTATCTTAGAATACATAGTAGAACAACCTGCTCTTCATATATGGGCTAAATGAATTCATCTTAAAACTCATTAACCTCCATACTTAAGTAGCTGTGTCCAACCTAAATCCCAAGCAACTTGCAATGTTGTTAGAGCAAAATCAAGGCACAGAGACCCAAATACAAGCTTTCTATGGAACCTCAAGTCAAAGGACAAATTGTATGCACTATCGTAAGCTAAAGAACTTGCCACTACCGATATACCACTTTAGCTATCTAGTGGATTCCATAAGTGGGCCTTCAGTGAACTTGTTCTCCAATAAGCACCAATGTCTAACATAAATTGCCCATGAAATGGAACAATTTCCAACTCCTTGGAACATGCATCATTTGTGTAAGTGTATTTGAATCTTAGATGCCCTGTCTCATAAAATTCTATGACTTGGAATATTTAAAATTATAATCACCATTATATGTGTGACCAAGTCCCATAGCTTTATATGATTTAAGGACTTCAACCAAATACATGTGAAGAAGTCATAAATGCATAAGATGAAAATGACCATTTTATTGAATGTCATTCAATCAAGACTGTTACATGAAATAGTTATACATGTTAATCTAATTAACTTGTGGGACACTTTTCCAATAGCTTGTTGGCTTGTGGGTTTGCCACAAACATGAAGTATTATCGGATTCCCAGTTGGTTGCACTATTCTTGTATTTTCTTGCTCTTAAATGAGAAAAATTATCTGAAATTATTACCCATAATAACCCAAAACATCATATAAGTTTAGAAATTTAAGTGATCACCTGTTCTTGATAAGTGTAGGATTTTAAATTATCTTTGTATGTATTTTAATTATTTACACCAAAATAATAGTTACTAATTGGTTTTAAACAATCACTAGCTGTGATTATGAATGGATCTTAAAGAGTTAGGATTTTAGATATCTACCAATCTCAACAAACATAAAAAGTTGGAGTCCACAAGGACTAACAATATAAAATTGTATACATACCTATACTTGAGGAAATATACATAAAAACTAGAAGCTAGACACTCAAAGGTGAGAAACTGTCATATTCCCTTTTCAATGCTTTTAAGTTGAAATGCATAGGTCTCATTGATTAGGCTTTAAAATATACCAATGTTTTTGAACTCGAGGATACCTTTGAATGTTAAGATTTGGTAGTATGTGATTTCTTTTCCTTATATTTCTTTTATAAAGAAAAAAAAGAAAATATTACTTCCAAAAAATATTCTCCTCATGCAAATGATTTCTATATAAAAAGAAATGAGATGTGCATACTATGTTGTAATAGTGCCCCACAAGCTAATGAGATTGGTGTGTAAACTATTTCACCTGTGATACAATCTTGATTGAATAATATTTCTTATAAATGGCTATCTTCATCTTACGCTTATATTACTTCACTAGCATATGATTGAAGCTCCTAGATCACACAAGACTATGGGACTTGGTCACACACTGGGTGGTGACCATAGCATAAGTCTCACATGATCATGATCTTTTGAGGTGGGGCATTTAAGATTCGAATAGACTTGCACTAACGATGCATAATTCAAGGGTTAGATGTTACTCCATTCCATGACCAATTCATATATGATATGAGTGCGTGTTAGTGGGTGCTTGTTAGAGAACAAAGCATTGGAGACTTGCCCAGATAATCCACTGGATAGTCGTAGTAACAAGTCGGTAGTGTCTAGTTCTCTAGCTTATGCTAGTACATATAATTAGTCCATTGACCTAATGATCCATTGTAACCTTATGTTTAGGTCATCATATTTTAACTTCACTTTTGCCACTTAGCAGGCATTCCGAGGGTGATTGAGCTTAAGCTACTTAGACATAAAGGTTTATGAGATCCAAGATGGGATTTGACTTCTTGTCTTTATGAAGGGCAAGTGCATCTTCTATGTGTTCTATGATGATGGATTTCAAGGAGTCCTTGGCCAAGGCAGTGTGGTAATTTCGAAAAAGGGTTTTCTAAAAATGAGGTCACAAACTAGAATCGAACATTAAGAATAGATGCATAATACGAGGCTATTAGAGAGCTGACAAATATCTTACCCTAAGCCTTTTTTATGGAAATAGGAGATAGAAAGATTGTATTTGCATAGTACACATAGAGCTAGAATGGTTCACCAAAAGCATCATTTGGCCAATTATTGGACTCCATGGGCTTAAAGTTGAACATGGTGGCTAGCCTGGGGAGTTGCCAGTGAATGATGGAGCTAAAGAGAATGATATATTCCCCAAGCTGCGATTGAGAGATAGGTAGCAAAGCTAAGTAGGAAAAGTGGCCGAGTTGAGTGATAACCAGATCAAGTTGAAGAATTGGTGAATGAGTAGTTGCAAAATATGTGAGAACATAACAATCTATTATCCCTATTCCAATAGGTGCAGATTTAGTGGGATGAGAGATTGCAAGGCTTGAAAAAAGAGCCAAGAACGGGGGGGTTTATCTCCCAAAATTTTGTTGCTAGTACTTATAGGAAAATTTTGTTTCAAAAATGATTGTTAATATATACTCTATACACAATAATTTTTTTGTTCTTTAATTGGAGATATTGTAATGTCCCAAAGAAAATAATAAAAATAATAGTAATATTAAAATATAATTAATTCAATAGAGTGTTAAATATAGAAATTAGTGGATTTTAATTATTATTTATGATTATTATTTTATAAATTAAAAGGTAGAATATGGAGTGGTGTCATCTATTTTAAAAATGTGAAGGGGTTCATATTTATTTAGGAGTATGTAATGATGCTGAAAAATATGAAGTGAATAGAGGTCATTTTATTTTTGAATATAATGTAGTTGTGTTTTAGTTATATGTCAGTGGGACTTAATTTGTGAGTTACAAAAATTGGCTATATATATTGGAAATATGTGAGAACATACTTATCTTATGGGATGAAAAAATATTAGAGAAAAGGAGAAAGCGTAAGTGTAAGAAGAGGAATGGAGGATCTTGAAGTGGTGTTTCTACTTCACTTTATAAGAGTAGTGGGTAAGTATTATATTTATGTTTAAAGTTTGAAATGTTTACAATCATTAATATGAGAATATATTTTGTATAACCATGTTGACTATAACATTTTTCTATGTGATATGGAATTTATACGATGTGGAATCCTTATATATGCCGACTCAAAATTAGTTTTGAAATTTTATATGATTTTGTTATGCTGGTGTGTTGTCCACTGATTTGTGAGTTATAGTCACATGGTAATATTAATTATAAGTTTTTTTTTTTTGAATATTTGGCACTTTAAATATATGTAAAATACTTGTTGGGTTTCTAAGCTCACTGTTTTTTATTGACATTTTCAAATATGAAAGAGAGTTAGTAAGGTGAAAAGATAAAGAACAAATTTCTAATTTTAGTCCTTTCACTGATTTGATTTATCTATAAAAATTTATTTTATTTTATTTTATTGGAGCGTGACAGGTATTCTTTGGAATCTAATATACAATAGAATCAGGTACTTATAAGTTGTGCGTGCAACAACACTGAGTTGCATGAGTCACCTAATTAACATGCAATTTGCATTTGCATGAGAAAAACAGAGGGAGGAACAAAAGATGCCCATCGTCACAAATGTTTTCAAGATCGAATTGGATAAAGAATTGGAAACATAATTAGTTATTGATTTTATTGGTTTGATCGGTTTAATTGGTATGATGTCATAATGATATAATAATTATATTTAATTTTATAAATATATATAATATTTTAATATTAACAAAAAAAATTCAATAATATAGAAAAAAATATTATTTGAAAAAAATGTCAATTCTTAATCATTTTTCAACATGTTCTTTAAAAAAAAATACTACTTCACAATTAGTCAATTGTAAATAAAAAAAATGCTTAACTTTAATTTAAGCAATCATTTGTTTCATAATTCAAAACCAAGTAAAAATAATTTTTTATAGACTAAATATTCAACACAACTTACAAGAGAATAAATAAAATAAAATAATAAAATAAACATAAGCATCCACATATAACTACTACTTTATTAAACTTCAAGGAAATAAATTCATGTTTCAAAAAACTATATGTGTAAAATCTTTAGTTATCATGTTCAACTCATATCACTCTTTTCCTTTTTTACATTTTTCATTGTTTTAAGAACTTTTAATTTTTAAAATTAAAAATAAAAGTAAGTGAATTGGTCAAACTACCACCGATTCAATGGCTTTTTGAGCGGTTTTGGTTGATTTAGCAGGCCACCAATTTTTAGGTTTCGATTGGACTGAATTGGCTATTGGTCACCAATCCAACCGGTCTAGCCACCTAATCCTGTCCGGTCTTGAAAACACTGACTGTCACCTAACGGTGGAATAAGTAGATAACACATATAGGGTTAATTACCTAGAACCCCTAGAAGTTTAGCCTATTTAGTCAAAATTCAAAGGTTTGATGAAATTACAAATACTCCCTTGAGGTTTTGCTTCATCTTATATTTTTGAAAATCCGCTAGCCTCTGTCCAAAAAATGCTAACGTCATCAAAATTTTTGTATAAAAATTCGAAAATATCCCTCAGTTGTTATTATGGTTATTTTTAAGACAAAATTAATCTTGTACCTATTTGTAATATTTTTCATACCACAAGGGTATAATTTTAACATTGTTTAAATTACACATAATAAATTTAAATATATTTTATTATTAATCAAATTTCATAAAAACTGAATAATCTTTAAATTTAAGTTAAATAATCTAATTGAGTTTAATTAAATTATTTATTAATTAAAAAAGAAAATAAGTAAAAATTAAAAAAAAAAAAAGAAATATCAAATTAATCTCGTACGTAAAATAGCTTTTATAATTTTAGATTACATAATAATTAGTCATATCAAAATAATAGTTATAACTAAAATAATTTAATTAGGTTAAGTTGAAATTACTTATCAATTAACAAATAAAATAGTAAAACATTAAAAAATAAAATTAAAAATATATTATCTTATATAACCATAATTTAATAATTCTAAATTATATATTCTATAATATTAAAATAAAAATACATCTAAAATAATGTAATCAAATTTAGTTGAATTTATTTATTAATAAAAATAAAAAATAAAAAAGTTAATATCTAGCATACTAATAATTAATTAATTAAAAAAATAATAAAAATCTAAAATATAAAAAAATATTAAATAGTAAAAAATATCTAAAATTATTTATATACATAATTTAATTGATTTATTTATATTAAATTGAAAATATATTTATTAATTGAATTAGATATTATATAACATTAAAATAATAAGCATAAATGTAATCATTTAACCAAATGAATTGTTAAAATAATAATCACATCTAAAACAAATAAATTATTTAAATAATAAATATATCTAATAAAAAATAAGATAAAAAATTTAAAATACTTTATTAATTCAGAATTAATAGGTAAAAATTATATATTTTTATTAATTTTTTAATTAATTAAAAAAATTATTAATATATTTTAAAAATACACCCCTAACCCTGCCCCTGCCCCCTTTTTTCTTCCCCCAACCTCCACCCTTCCCTTTGTTCCAATGACCATGGTCGATCGGTGGCTGCTACCCATGGTCGTTGGGAACCCATGGTAGGGCTAGGCAGCTATTGTTGTGCTACCTTGGCGGCTTCCGTGGTAACAGGCAGTAGGCAATCATCGCCATGGCAACAGTTGCCATGGCCAGATCTAGCCAATAGGGGGCTAGGGGTTGTGACGCGGTGGGGGTGGGATGGGGTTGTGTATGTGTATATGCTATATATATGGATATTATATATATTAAATATAAATATAAATATATATGTGCATATATATTAACTAATATATATGGTATTGTATTATATATGCATATATACAATTATTTAATTATTTAATTATTTTATAATTTATAATTTTTATTAATGATTTTAGATTATTTTTATAATTTTATTACCTGATGTTATTTTGTTATTTTCATAAAATTTTATGGGTATTTTAGTTATTTCGTAATGTTAAGGTTATTTTAGTTTTTGTGTATTTTTTTCTTTTGTTTTTTTTATATATTTAATCAAAGGTAAATTAGTTATTTTATAAAAATCGTTTGACTTTAACAGTTGACCGTCAGCATTAGGAGGATATTTTTAATTTCATAGAATTTTTGAACTTTGTTGTAATTAAGCTAAAACTTGGGGAGTTTGAGTAATTAACCCTAACCTATATAAGTGTATATGACATTAATTTCCTTTTCCTGGTGGGTGGTGAGCAGGTGCGTTGGGGGGTTGCGGGGAACGATGGAAATTGGTAAAAGATGTCAGGGCCAGAAATAACCATGTGGACATTATGAGCAAGGCAGATTGCTGCTTTTTCTTTTTCATGAAAAATGAGCGGAGAGGAAGTTTTAAACATGAATCTCCACCTACTCTTGTTTTATTTGCTTGAACCAATAAATTATTTTCTTCAAATTTTGCTCTTATATTTATGTAGGATTTGTTTGTTTGTAAATTATAAAAATATTTTTTAACTTTCAAAATATAAATAAATAACACATTATAGTCTCCAATTTTATTATCTAAAATGAATTAAAAAGGACCCAAAATACCTTTTCAATTCATTTTTTTATCTATTCCCCAATATCTAAGGGGCCGTTTGGTTTCATTCTCACAGCATATTTTTATTTTTACCTAAAAATGAAAATAAACAACTATTATTATCTACACTATTTTCTCAAATATTGTTATTTTCAAAATATTTTTTATTATATTTTCTCTCCATTTTTATCCCCTTTTCAACTCTTATTATTACCTTAATCATTTTTTGTTTTCTCAATACTTCTCATACATCATTCACTATAAAAAAAATTATAAATTCAAATTCAAATTCAAATTCAAATTATAATATTATTTTTTTAAAAAAATCACACATCACATCTTCAATTTAACTTCAAAAACTACACAATTTTTAATACAAAAATACCCAACATCCAAATATATCTTACTTTTACATCTATACATACCTATAATTTTAAACAACATATCCAAAAACAATTCATTTTATAAATTCAGTTTTTCTAACTAACTTTTCACTAAATATTTTCATGTGAAAATGAAAATGGGTTGTGAGAATGAAACCAAACGGCCTCTAATCCTCTCATTTTTTGTCCCCCCTTCTCAATCTATATGTTACACATACATAAATAATTTTAGAATATCAATTTTATTCTACCAACTCAGCAAAGAAATTATTGATGCTACATCTTATTTCTTCCAAAATACAAATAAATAATTATCACGTTTCTCAACTCTACTTTTCAAAAATCATTTTATCAAAATATTTCGACAAAATGCTCTAATTAATAAACAAACAAGCCTGCAATTTTTATGAAAATATTGGCTTCTATCATCCTAACTTGGGATTAAGCTAGGAACTAGTGGCATTTGATTAGAGATGGCAATGGAACGGGTTAAACTCTCAACTCGAGCTCAATCTGTCCCGAATGAAATGGTTTGAGGTGGTTAAACAAGGTATGGGACACAACTTTCATAACCCAAATTAATTGGGGCGGGGTATGAAGTTTACCTATTCTGCTCCAAACTTGTACCACCACTCGTGCCCCACATAAATATTATATATATAATAATAAATATATTATATATAATTTATTTTATTTTTCTAAATTAAAAATCATGTCTAAATATTTTTAATTTTACTCTTATATGTTATTTTGCTTTTAAAATCTTATTTTGTTTGCATGAATTTTTTATTTTTGATATTTCATCTTTTCTAAATAAGATTGTGACATCGTCAATGATGATGTTAGAAATATCTATATATATGTGTGTCAAAATTAACAGTAATAAGTGTAGCAAAAAAAATTTCCCACAATTGTAGAAAGCATAAAAATATAAACAATTGGATCTTAGCCCATTCCATACATAAAGCAATTTAAACTTTTTTATTCTATTTTATGTTTTATGTTTTATTTTAGTTTATCAATATATGATACTTAAATCAAATTTTTTTATAAAAATAATTAATTAAAAATTAAATATAGTTGATATATATACATGAAATTAAAATAAAAATAAAGTAGAGAATTTAAAATACTCACAAAATTAATGTATAATAGGAAAAAGAAAAGAAAAGAGTGACCAACATATCAACACTTGTGGACAAAAATAATACCAGAATGTTCCTGCATGTACTTTTGAAGTAAGTTTTCTCTGGTCAATCCATTTCACAGAAAAAAGAAACACAACACGCACAGACACACACTCACTCTCATTCCAGCATACGTTATTTATATATTAGAATTGATATTATACATATAACTGAAACTGATCGACGCCTGCCATTGTGTCACGGACAGACTCTATTTTGCAGTGGAACGACCGTCTGTCCGTGATAGCATCTCAGGTTCCACCCAACCTTCGATCCGTCAACGTCCATCTTGAATCTTTTTCATGACTCATTCCTCATTTCGACCCAGTAGCTTACTAGTATAAGCATCAGAATGCCTCACAGTACTAGCGTACTCGCCTATTCCAGATGCCCACAATCATCGGAGGCTTGCGTCCGGCACGCTGAGCGTGTTTCCTTAACGATCCCCGATTAGCTAGCATGCACGTCCTTAGTCTAGGTCCTTTATGTGCACCTCTCGATGGCAAAGGAGCAATCTCGCTCCGTCTCTGCATTGAGGGTCGCTTGTGTGCCCACAACGCAATCCTCGTGCTCATCACTCACTCAGAGCGCTTAGGCCGTGCCGTAGCGCCCTTCGTTTGTGTCTTGCCCCGAGTAGGGCCACCTGTAAGTCCAAGGCTTATATGATGTGCCATCATCTTATGTAAGTCCCGCACGGA
>JACGDI010005831.1:2730175-2745099 GCA_014898725.1 Jacaranda copaia
CCCTCAAGCATGCCTGTTCCTCTTATAATAGGTTTAAAAAAGATTTCTGTTCTGCCCACAGTAGAATTGAAATGCCGAGCACGCACACATTTTCAAAAGTCTGCCTCCCGACATTCAAATCACTCTCCGCTTGAACCGTTGGATAGCTCTCGGCTTCTACATTAACTCTGCCAAGTTCCAACCCTGTTCGATTCTCCATGGAACAGGAATTGCCTTCGCAATACACTGGAATCACAACAATGTCATTGCACTACTGCATTCAAAAGGTCTTCGCCGTTTCCTATCTAAACGGAACCGTCTACTAGTGAAACTTGGTGGAGACATTCCCCACACTCCAAGGAATACCCCACTGAAACAGTTTCACAAAATTCCTTTTCCAAGCCACTCTGCTAACACATCTTTGCGCTACCTGCGCACAGAAAGGCCACTCCCGATCGCCCTTAATGTTCGGTGGCCAAACGGACACAAAATAACTTCAAACTTGGTGAGAATCATCCTCATAACTCAAAGAGTATGCCATAAAAGCAATTTTGCAAGCAGTTTTGCAATTCGCGCCTCGTAAGAGTCTCTGCTGCCGTTTCCGCGGTGAGCCGACAACACCTTATCGCTCCAAACACCACTTCAAATCACGCTTCTGCTCCAATGAGCGACCCGTGACACATTGCCACTCTTGTAAACATTATTTTCAAAGTCATAACATTGACACTGTTTCAATTTTCTAGGATCCGCACAATTTTTTTTTTTTTTTTCAATTTCACAACTAAAACCACATAATTCTCAGCGTCCCTGTCACCGCCATCAGGTAAAAGATTTAGTTTTGCTTCTGTTGATTTCTGGATTTTTTAATTCGTTATTTGCTTCCTTGATGGGTTTCTGTTCTCTGAAAGGCTGAAATGCTTGCTTGTTGTATGGAGTGAACTGGGACCTCAAAAATGTTGAATTTGGTTGAGATCATATAATATAGTCTATCTAATATGCCTAAGTGAGGACTGAGGAATTTGCATTTTAAGACCAAGGAAAGCGTTGATAAGAATTTTGGGAAAACCATGCTGATCTAGAAGTGTGGAGTTTGGAGTTGGTCTTTTAGTATTTGCTGAGGTCATGATGTATTTGAGTAATAGATTGCTTGGTTAGTCCTTAAATAAACTGATACTGAATTTAGCTTTGCTGAGTCTATAAGTCTTACTATGCTTTGTGTTTGATTATGCCAGAAAGTTGATCATAAGAAAATTGGTTGATTTTCTTTTGTTCTTTTTGTTTTCTATTTTCTTTTTGAGTGTTAGGTTTCAAGTTATTTAATGTCTGAAGCTTTGTTGTGTTCTCTATTTCATTGTGTTAGTGTCTTTTCAACATTTCTGTACCTATAGAATAAGCTGGAAATAGTTTATGGAATTCACACAATATCATATATCCATATCACAGGAAACCTTCACAATAATGTGACCATAGCAGTGAGAAAATGGAAGAATAGTTTCTCATAGCAGCTGCCAGACACTAGGGTGGCATGCCTTGATGCTTGCTAGAGTGGTGTTAATTAATTAAATTCTTGTTAACTTAATTGTTATGGGTTTTTCTGTTGTCTGCTTAGCAACATTTTGTGTCATACATTTGAATTTTGATTATAACTTTTTATCTGTTTTGTTAGGCATCTTTTGCTGAAGTCAAGTTGTGTCATTTGATTTTGCAAAAGGAGTTTGGAGTTTATGTGCTGTTCCTAGAGACTGCATTGTGTTAATGGCTGCTGCTGAATCAGTAGCACAAGTTTGTGGGGGAACTCTACCTAGTCTCTCTAGTTCTAAAATCCATTTCAGCAAATCACAGTCAGGGTCTATTTCTAGTTCTTTTATAAGATATAAAAAGAGAAGGGCTTCAACCCATTTTAAAGTTATCAACTGCTCCAATAATTTTCATCGATTTCCTTGTGTCACCCATATCAATGTTGCCTCAAACCGTTTAGGGCTCGCCAAATGCAACTGCCAACAAGCTGAGAGTGTGAGAGGTTTAACATCTGAGGATGGTAATGGGACATGGTATGTGGATAATGAAAAGGAGTACAATTCAATTAATTTTAACAAATCCAATGTTCTAGAATTTGAGACAAGCAAAGGGTCTCGCTCAGAGAGGGTGACCTTTTCATCCAATGGTAACATACTTCAAAATGGAACAAATCGAGATACCTTGCAGAAGAACATTGCTGGTTCTATTGAGGATGAAGCATGGAAGCTACTGAAGGAATCTATTGTTTATTATTGTGGTAGCCCCATAGGCACAATTGCTGCAAAGGACCCAACTAGTTCCAATGTTTTGAACTATGACCAGGTTTTCATCCGTGATTTTGTACCATCTGGCATAGCTTTCCTACTGAAGGGGGATTATGACATTGTTCGTAATTTTATTCTTCACACACTTCAGCTGCAGGTGAATACATTGTTCTGATTGTACGGTTTGTTGTATTTTGTTAAATATTTTGGTAATATCATTGAACACTTGGACTGTTACCTACACTTATTGTGATATAACACAGTAAAATTTCTATCACTCACATGCTTGATATTTTTGTTGACTTGATGCTTGAATTGCTATTATTTTAATCCAGAATAGCAGAAATGAATTATCCTCCTGCTCTTTACAAGTAGAATAAGTTGATATTCCTATTTATTAATTAGTGAGGGAATTCTTTTCCCCATTACCTGGATTTTTATTATGCACACTTGATCAAAGTATGAGTACCAAATCATGATCTCGTAAAAGTAATTTGTTTAGATTCATCTAATTTATGACTTTTATACGTTATTCATTATCAGTAGACCGGAAAATGACTATGTATTTCCATTTGTTTGTTACACAGAGAGTGCTGATATTCAAGTTGAGTAGGAACTATAAATTATGAAACATATAATTGCATTATAAAAATTATCTGTTCAGATCTCTTCCCATAAATTTAAACTCTTAATTAGTACGAAGAATGTTGTAATAGTACTAGTGGAGAATAAAGGTAATAAACATTGCTATGTAGAAGTTTTTCTCTTTCCATGCTAATGAAAACTTTAGGTTAAGATACATGGACTGTCTCCTGCTTTTCTTTTCTGTCTAAGTTGAGAGATATGAAGGAAACACCTCCATCTTTCCATGTAGTGAAAAGAAAAATAGAAATTAAGGATTATCTTATTCGTTTCTCCTACTTCTGTGGCTTCCCTGCCCCTCGAGCCTCAATGCAAATCTGGGTTGTCAGCTCAATGCTTCAAAAAGTGACAGTGAGATGTGGTTGATCTCACTTAAAAACATGATTTAGTTGTGTCTGATGCATGAATGAAAATGTTTAGTAATCATTGTCATAAAGATGTTCCTGACATTGCCACAGGTAGTCTGAGCTGTCTTGAACCGAAAGTCATGCATTCAAGCAAAACACATGAAAAGTTTAAAGTTTGTCATATTTGCAGAGTTGGGAGAAAACCATGGACTGCCATAGCCCTGGTCAAGGGTTGATGCCTGCTAGTTTTAAGGTTCGTGCAGTGCCTTTGGATGGGAATGACTCTGTAACAGAAGAGGTACTGGATCCTGACTTTGGAGAAGCAGCAATGGGTCGTGTTGCGCCAGTCGATTCTGGTAGTTATGGAGACATCTGACTTAGTTTCACTTTTAGAAGTGTGAGATTATTGCATCATGAATTCTATGCATGGATCTCATTTTTTATTGATGTAATTCCAGGATTGTGGTGGATTATCTTGTTACGTGCATATGGGAAATGCTCAGGGGATCTATCTGTTCAGGAGAGAATAGATGTTCAGACTGGAATTAAGATGATTCTTAGGCTATATCTTGCTGATGGTTTTGATATGTTTCCTACATTATTGGTGACTGATGGTTCTTGCATGATAGATCGTCGCATGGGAATACACGATCACCCTTTGGAGATTCAGGCAAGGAATTCCTTCAAGTTGTTAATCTAATTTGGCTTGTTCCAGTTTGATAATCGGTAGCGTTCTGTCAGCCATAATGGAAAGGGTTTTTAAAAGATTCTAAGGATATGGACAGGAGGTAGTTTTCACTGACATGCAGGCAGTTTACATTTTGCAACCTGAATCCCAAAAATCAATTTTACATATCACACACATTGCTGATCTTTTCAAATCACATTTTTCTTCATTATTGGGTTCTCTAGATGTAAATGATGTCATTTAATTGCAGGCATTATTCTACTCTGCATTACTATGTGCACGTGAAATGCTTGCTCCAGAGGATGGATCAGCTGACCTTATCCGAGCATTGAACAATCGTCTTGTTGCATTATCATTTCATATTAGAGAATACTATTGGATTGATATGAGAAAACTTAATGAGATCTACCGTTACAAGACCGAAGAATACTCATATGATGCTGTTAACAAATTCAATATCTACCCAGATCAAATTCCTCCTTGGCTAGTACATTGGATGCCTAATAAAGGAGGCTATCTAATTGGAAATCTGCAGCCTGCTCACATGGACTTTCGGTTTTTCTCTCTTGGGAACTTGTGGTCTATGGTGAGCTGTCTTGCAACAGTGAATCAATCACATGCCATATTGGATCTCATTGAAGCCAAATGGTCAGATTTGGTAGCTGATATGCCATTTAAAATATGTTATCCTGCTCTTGAAGGGAAGGAGTAGCAGATCATAACTGGCTGTGATCCGAAGAACACGTAATTTTTTTTTGCTTAATAATAACTTCGTGCTTGTTTATTCTAAATTCTGTTGCACATTTCCTCATCATAATTTTTTCATTGATTCTTCTGCAGGCCTTGGTCTTATCACAATGGGGGTTCCTGGCCAACTCTTCTCTGGCAGGTAAACAGCCTTCTTTTTGCGTTGACTTATGCATCACATTAATCTTTGGATCTTCTTACCATCATTAGTCAAAGGTAGACCTTCCAGTTTCATATGACATCTAACTTAATTTAAACTCCAGCCTGTGCTTTGTGCTAATTGATTTGCCATCATTGAAGCTGAAATGATCCTGGTCTTTGAACTATATATCCATCAATTGTGCAGGACTATAGCTAATATATGCTGCATAGAATCAGAACAGATAGTTTTTGGATTTTATAATACCTTTAAGATTGATTTACATGTAAGGATGCATGATAGGACATTGGCCATACCATCTAGTCAGGGAGAGGGGTCCAGAGTCTAAATCCTCTCCTTTTGAAACCTCTGACATTGTCAATCAACTTCTAGGTTCCATGATGTTTAAGTAGTAACATGTTTCATTTGTATATTCTGCAAAAATGCAACTTAAGAAGAATATGTAAGTAATTAAAATATCCTTCTTCAGTATTTATTTCATACAGGCCGAACTACCATAATTAGATTGGAACTTTCATTTAAATGGCTGGCTGAAACATCTAACTGCAGCAATCTGAGCTCGGTATGCTTTTGTCCATAACCTATACCTTTAGTTCCTAAACTGCAGTTTCCAAAATCGTATTGTGTCAGCTTGGAGTATATCAGTTTCCTTCTTTTTCTTGCACATGGTTGAAATCCCTTCAAGCCTTATTTTTGCAGCAGAAGTTTTATGGTTGTGGGATTTATGTGATTACGTAATTTAATTGGAAGCTAAAAATGTTATTTTTTTTTCCCTGGGTTTTCCTTCCTATGAAAACTTTGGCACTATCTTTGATATGTTTTAGGGGAGGGAATTTTCCCGTGCAAACATTCCCGAACATTACATGCATTTTGCCTCCAAAATGGGAAATAGTAAACTCTACAAAATACCCTCCAAAATGTCAATTCTTGTGCTAGAAACCCCTTATATTCTTTTCCCTCAATACATAACACACATATATTTATTATATATATCTTCATACTATACATACAAGAAATAATATTTAATTCAAATTTCTTCCCATTTACCAGACAAAAAAGTAATTGATTTGATATTATTTAAAAAGCAATTGAATTGACATTAATAGTAAAAATGACCCTCTAAAACATAACCAAACATACAAATACTATCCAAAGTATTTTTGACCTTTTCCCCAAAATATTTTCCATCTTTTTTCCAAAAACATGAACAAAAATACATTACATACCCCAATCCCACTATTACATTCTCCAATTCCATTCCCAAAATTTATTTTCCTTGAACAATACAAACTAGAACACCACAAAACATAAGAACTTTTTAAGTTTCTCCCCTGTCCATGAACTTCCACCTGCCAAGTAGTACTATGTAGTTATCTGTATTCTTTTTCTTTTCCCTCAAAACAGCCTGTCTCATGGCGCGCACCCAGAGGGTGGGGGGTTGGCTTTGACCCCCACCTTATATATTGATATGAAAAAATTAGTACATCCAAGATTTTTACAATCTGAAGCAGTAAACTAGGCTGTTCTTCTATTTATGTTATTTCTCTTTGTTTAGGATATCATTTAATGTCTTTTAACTTTTAACTGGAAGTTGGTTGGCACTAACACCATCATAGGATGGTCGTCTATTCTTGTGACAAGTTGTGCATTGTCCTTGGACCTTGTCTGGATGTGTAATCATGTATGACGGATGCATCTCTTAGTTTGAAATCTTGTGCTGAAGAAAACATAATATCCTCGCTTAAGAATGATCTGAGAATAAATATCTGAGATCTCCACTTGATTATTTGCAGCTCACTGTTGCCTGCATTAAAATGAATAGACCTGAAATTGCTGAAACAGCTGTCGGGATTGCAGAAAAGCGCATATCAAAAGACAAATGTCCTGAGTATTATGACACTAAAAAAGCAAGGTTTATAGGGAAGCAGGCACGACTATTCCAGACCTGGTCTATTGCAGGATACCTTGTTGCAAAACATCTACTAGCCAACCCCACTGCTGCCAAAATCTTGATTACCAAAGAGGACTCTGAGCTCATTAATGCCTTCTCCTGCGCCATCAGCTCCAATCCCAGGAGAAAACGCCGTCCAAACAGTTCACAAAAGACCTACATTATGTGAGGCGTAAGAACATTTGCAACATCTATTTGGCAAGTAGTAGATGTATGGTTGTTTACTTTCACGGAAACTTGTAATTCATGGCTTGTTGTGTGCCGATTGAATACCATAGAAAGTCATTTGAAGTAAGGTTAGTAAGTGTAATATTAATAGTCTTAACTTTTAGTATTGATTCTTTAATATAGTTGTGGAGCTGAAGCCCAAATAAAGTTTTCAGCCGACAGACAACATGTAAAATCAATGTAAGGATGACTTATCTGTCTTAATGTGTACGTTTTCATATGCATCAGTTATGTGGCATATTTTCATTATACGTACAAATCATATAAACCTCAGATTGATTACCCCTTCATTTCAAATTTTCCTCCATATTTTTCAGTATTTTTTGGTTGCAACCTCACTCTTTGATTTTGCGCATATTTTGGCAGTCAAGCGTTTTTACATGTACACAAAACAGCACGTGGCTACGTACAGTAATACATGTTGCCATGTTGTCTTTTTATTTTTTATTTTGTTTGAGTGAAGGGTGGTAATGTTATGAAAAGCGAAAATGGTTTAAGTAATATTACATGCAGACATAGTTTGTAAAGCTTCAGAATGAAAAGATTCATCAGTTTCTTTGGCAAGGAAACGGGCAAGAATATTGGCTGCGCGATTTACATGTGAGAATTTGGCAGCTTGCATAGTAGTAAGCATACGCCTGCACTCCTCCATTGTCACTCCTGAAGGAAAAACACCCATATTCTTTTGCAAAGCAGCAATAATATTAGCGTCATCTCCTTCAAGCACTGGATTATTCTAGTCCACATGTTTGGAAACATCAATGGCTAGGAGTGCTGCATTGGCCTCAACCTCGGTCGGACTCGGGAGTCCAACAAAAGATATTTTGGTCCACCAAATATAGGAACCAGTAGAATCCCATGCCACCATTGCAACAAAATGGCGGCAATCCGAAGGAAACAAGGCCCCATTAAAATTAACCTTGATGTAATTTTCCGGCGGAGGTGTCCAACTAGAAATTCTTGACTGTCGTTGTGGCCTCGAGGTAAGGTCTGTAAATTTTGGAATTCCAACAAATAAGTTTTGCAAAACGAGAGAAAATAGAATCAACATCTCGTCCGCGTCTAGAATGGAGGCAAGCATTCCTCCTGTTTAGCCAAATGCCCCAGCAATGGAAACAGCAAAGTGCAAATTCCTCTGTAGACTGATTCTTTTCGGACATTGCATACCCACGGCAAATACGGTTTAATATTTGGCAATTCAAGAAAACACAATGAAGACCTACGTTATTGACAAACATAGTATGCATAGAGAAAAGCGTGTGTGAGTTTGTGTGTGTGCTTGTATTTCCTATTAGACGGAATCGCGGGCAATCAGCAATCTGTGTGTGAGGGAAGAACAATAAGCCATGAACCACATGGACAATTACAAACACAATTATGTGTAACACACAATTTAACCCATATCAAGATTACGAAGGAATTGCATATTTGTATCAACCCTGAGAATTAATTTGGGTAGAACTCTGGTGGAAATTTTTAAATTCTTGTTTCATCCTGTCAAGGAGAAAGAAGTCAAAATGCAGGGGAATGCAAAGATATAGGCCATTCAACTTGGTATTATACAAGAGAATTTTTCAATACATAAAACATCAATGTTCTTAACAAATGACAAATCTCACGCCTTCCAATTTAAATTTAGAAGGGAAGTCATTTTCCCTTCTATCTTTCAGTAGATAAAGAAGAAAAATAAGTGGATTTCTGAAATCTGCTCTTAAACTTTTGATAATTTCCTCTTTGAATATTTCACCAAGCATGTCTCCTTGAAAATGATGAACAAAGACTTTTTTCCGTAATCCAAGGATAAAACCTCTAATTGCACACTAAGAACCCAAATGTTTTCTCTCTAGTTGGTCCACCTCAAAAGCTTACATAAGGTGTATCTCTTTTATTAGATTAGAAAAGCACCTATAGACCGCTGAATATAAATTGGAATTTAGGCGAATATAGTAATAGCCTGAGTCGAATGAGATTGATCTATTTTTAAGACAAAATTTGTCTCCATTACTGTAGTGAGTCATAACAAATATGTCTCCTAAAATAAAATAGACACCTCAAATTAGAACTACAAAATTTAGTTTCATAAAAGCTACACTTGTAGTGAGAGACAAAAAGAATACTAGTGTATTCCTTTGTGTTTTAATATCACAAGGCAACTTTATTCATAGATGTGGATCCCACCTATTACGACTCTTTTAAAGAATTATAACATTTAATGATATGTCATTTTATCGAAAAGGTTTGTAGCTATTAAGCATGAGTCATGTTCTTTATGAAAAAGCAAAACCAATTGGACACAATTTATTGAAAGAATATACCAATAATTAATCAATTGACATGAGTCAAATTTAAATAACTTTTGTCCAAGAAGTAACCAGTGACTTGGGGACAAAAACTTGTAGTAACGATGCACCTGTATGAAATGCAAATTGCATATAAAGTGCCAATATGCCTTTGCTCATGCTCTATCATTTTGGAGTTTTATCAATAATTTGTTTGTGTGAGGCTAGAGCCATTTAGATTGTATACATATTCTAATGTGGAACAATAAATACTTCTATTTATTAAATTCATAAAAGATCTTTAACTTGGAGATTTCAAGCTTTCTTTCTCTCTCAACCAATCAATATAAGAATTAAAATATTCTCATCTCCATACATGAAAATTTTCAACAATGTTTCTAATTTTCAGTATATAATAGATCATTGAAATGTGGATCTCTCAACTCTTAGATTAGTTATGTTTTATGCAAGGTATCGCTCAACTTGAATCTTATATAACAAAAATGCCGGAATTTTGAAATAATCATAGTCTTGAACTTAGAATTCTACAATGGCATACTACAAGTATAATGTTTCCTCATAACTTCAACCACCCATGCATTTATGGCCTTGTGTTACTATTAGGATTTTATAATTGCCATAAAGATCTGCTTTAAATGTCACAAAAACAACCACATCTCCCATAGTTAGATAGGTGAGTCTAATCGAATGCACTCGTATGAGCTGTATTTTTCATTTAGACCTAGACTTGTCATAGGAAAATTCCTATCCTTTGTGTACTCTCCATACAAGCTTGCACCAACCAGAGATGATGTTGAAGAGTTCTTCTGTTCATTCTTTAGTGTAGGAATGGTCATGATTACATATGTTTTTTTGTTGAACTAATAAACTAGAAGTCTTCCATACCAAATCCCTGCCTAGGCATTTCATAAAGGATCTGCCAAGCTTTCTTTTGACTTAACATAGTTAATTGTTACAGTTGCTCATATTACTACTATCTTCCATAGCTATGTCTAAGATTTATATGTCTTAACTTCCCATTGTATATTTTACTATAAGCTTGTGATGATACCGCCTCATTATCAAAAAGATAGTATTACTGGCAATGGCTTAAACCATATAGGAATTTCTATTAATAAACTATGACTCTTATATTTGTCATCAGTGCAACAAATTCAATTCCAATGTAGAGAGTGAAATTGAAGTTCATTTTTTGGAACCCCATGAGATAGCTCCTCCACATAAGGTAAACACCTAACCACTTGTGGATTTTGTTTCACTCAAATTTGTTACCCGATTTGCATCATTATATCGTTCCAACATAGGGGGTTACCTTTATTTTATGCCTTTCAAATACTTAAATACTCTTCATATTGCATTCCAACGTACTTGACTTAAGTTATGCAACCTACTCAAAACTCCAACTGCAAATGCTCTGTGGTCAAGTACATTGTACAAGATGCCAATGATGCTGGAACATTCCAATTGCAAAAAACATCCTCCAATATTTGCAACCAGTTTTACAGATGCGTGATATGGGGTGGAAACTGGCTTATCGTCTCCAAAATTAAATTTCTTTAATATTTTCTCTATGTAGTGAGATTGCCATAAAAATTAAAATAATCTAACCTAGTAATTTTAATGCCTAAAATTTTGCTTGGCGATTGTGGTGTGAAACACCTTGCAACAAGCAGCTTAACTTAGGTAGTAAAGTTCTATTAGCTTGTCCAAGTGCTCTTGGAGGTTTGCTATGCCATCAAGCTCTGATAAGTTGGCATCTTTGCTTTAGGGGATGCGACTCTGTCAAGATAGCTGAGCAAAAAGAGCTACGTCTCATAAGAGTGACAGCTAGAGGAAAGTACTTGCTTTCAGCTACTTCTATATCCTTCTGGGCGTTAAGGCCATAAAGAGTAAGTCTGAACTCTAATGGTAGTAGCAGTCAGCATGACAAGTTAGCTAGGAGGGATGACTACATATCTACCTGCTGAGGTAGAGGAGCAACAATGTCCTGTTATGAGTAGTGCTTCATGGTGTCCTCTCTAGGGATGATGAGGCTTCCCTATTATGGTGAGAGGATTGAGGTTGCTCCTAAGGATAACATTTCCAGACATACTGAATGACTACCTTAGCAGCAACTTACACAGAGTTGTTCTCCAACAGCATCATTCGTGCTTCTTTGGTCATCTATAATATTAGTTCTCATGCATCGGAATCCCCTTTAGAGGTAGATGCACCTTCATGTGATGGTTTTGAAGCCAAACACGACTGTGCTTTAAACTGATTATTCTCTGTGTTTTCGCCTCTCGAGATGACCTAGTTGTTGGAATCTCAAGTTTTGGACCTCGTTTGCATTTTCAACGTTCTTTCTTCTTAAGTAGGGTTCCCACAAATGGCGCCTGAATAATATTTGCTCAAAAGTGAAGTTAGGATCATTTCCAGAAGTTAGTGAATATAATGAAGTTCTTGCTCAAAAATGTATTTGTATGGAGCTAGAGTTTGAGATTTTTAATAAGTGATTTTTCATCCAACGTTTGACTTTAGTATTTTGATAGGTTTGATTAATTGGACTCTTTGACCTTTTATATTATTTATTATTTAGTTAGGCTCTTTTAGTCAATTTTACTTTACCCCTAAAAATTTAATTTGCAATATCAATAATATTATAAGTTAATGATAATTGAATCAAATTGAAAATTTATTGATTTAATTTTTGGGTTGAGCTAATTTTGCATGCATTTATAACTCAAAATCTAATTGAGCCCAATTAAACTCAATCTACATTGAACTCATCTAAATCCAACCCAATTTAAATCTACTCAAATTATTTTATACACAAATTCAACCTAATTGGAATCATGATCTAAAACTATGCCAGTAAGCTCCCCACCCCCCAGCCCCACCCCTAGGGGCCATACCTTAAAGAGGAGAAAAATGTTTGAGCATACGTACTTATAGACAAGCGTCCTAGTTTAGATCCTCTATTTCACAAAAGGTTTCTCTTCTATTCCATTGTATGGATGTATGATACGTGTATTAAATATTTTCTTATAAAAATAATTAATTGAGAACCCAATACACTTGACATATATACATCATATTGAAATAAAAAATAAAATACAAAATGAAATATAGGATCCTAAGTGCAAGCGCCCACCGCCCAACTATAATACCCCCAAGCACGTTGAATGCCCACATCCACGAACACCTTTCCAATATTGATTTCAAAAGAGCAAAAGTTACTATGATATACATTAAACAATGAAATCACATCATATTCATATCCAACATGAACCACTTGAACTATCTGCATTCTAACCTCAAGTGAAAGCAATTCAGTGTTCCCCGGTTAAGTCCAGCTGTACCCAATTTCCTTTTTCAGTGTCTTCTCTTTCATTAATTTTCTGACTTGTGAAGCTTCGTTCCACATATTTGAATCAGCATAAATATTTGATAGCATCACATGAGCAGATGTGTCATTTGGATCAATACTCAATATTCTTTCAGCAGCATATATTGCCAAGTCCAAATCTCCATTATTCACACAGCCGGATAAAAGACATCTCCAAACTACTTTACCTGGATCACTGGCAAAATTCCTTATGAAATCAAAAGCCTCTCTTGTTTGACCTTTGCGTGCAAATAGACTAACCATACAGGCAAAATGATCTGTCCTTGGAGTAATCCCAAAGTCTTTTGTCATAGAATCAAAATGGTGCAGTGCCTCCTCCAAAGCTCCGACATGTCCACAGGAAGATAAGACTCCAATCAATGTGACATCATTAGGTTTAACCCCATTCCTAAGCATAATGTCATAAATCTCCAATGCTTCTCTCCCAAACCCATGTTGGGAGTAACCTGCAATCATGGCATTCCAACAAACCAGATTCTTACTCGGAAGGATTTTGAAAACTTTTCGAGCAGCTTTCAATCGTCCACACTTGGAATACATATCAATCAGAGCACTTCCAACAACCACATTGGAATGTAATCCAGGTTTTATGATGCGGCAATGAGTTTGCTTGCCCCATTCACCTGCTGGTAAATCACCACAAATTCTTAAAAGACTAGAATATGTGTAAGGATCAGGGTCAAATCCCTCCAACAACATGTTCTGTATCACTTGAATCGCATCTTCATAATGACCAGAGTTCATATATCCAACTATCAAAGCATTCCAACTAACAGTATCATGTATGTTCATTGCACAAAAAGCTTTCAAGGACTCCTCAAGGCAATTAACTTTTGCATAAAAATCCAACACTGCATTGGAAACAAAAGTAAATGATTCAAATCCCATTTTTACGATCAAACAATGGAGCTGTTTCCCACCTTGGATATCTTTTTCCTTGCCGAAGACTCCAAGCACAGAAGCAAGTGTCTGCTCGCTGGGTTTCAAGCCAGAACAAAGCATCTCTTGAAAAAGATCAATTGCTTCTCCCCTTTTTCCTACCTGCACAAAACCTCCAATCAATGCAGTCCAAGCTGTCACATTCGGCTTATTTGCTTCTCCCAATGCCCTACTTGCTAACTCCAATACACCACATTTTGCATAAAAATTAACCAAGCTGGTCACAACAAATTGATCCATCCTAAAACCACACTTGACAGCCAAGCACTGCACTTGCATTCCAAGTTCCAAAATCTCCAATGCGGCACAAGCACCTAATATACTTCCATAAGAAAACTCATTAACCTTGACACCCATCTTCAACGACCTCAAGAAAATTCTCAATGCCTCTTCATTCTCTCCATACTGCATAAAGCTAGTAATAAGTGAAACACAACTGACAGTACTGAGCTCAGGTATTTTATCAAACACTAGCCTTGCCGAATTCAACAACCCACATTTCCCATAAAAGTTAATCAAACAATTATTCACGAAGTTGTTAACAGTTTCTTCCGTCCTATATATTCTTCCATGTATTTCTTTTCCATTTCTCAAAGCCCCTACTTGAGCACAGGCAGAAATAGCAGCAACATAAGTATAATCATTTGGAGCAATCCCATCATCAAGAACCATTGATCTGAAGCAATTCAAAGCCTTTTGCGAGCACCCCATTTGATAATAAGCGGAAATCAGTGCTGTCCAAGTGACGAGGTTTCTCACAAGCATTCTATCAAACAGTTTCTCAGCATAATCAATGTGCCCGAGTTTTGAGTAAAGCGCGAGCAAATGATTGTTGCTCCGGACATCTGGGTCTGACCCTGATATGATAACCCGAGCATGAATTGCTTTCCCGTTGAAGATTGACTTTTTTTCAGCAGATGATCGAATGAGGCGGGACAAGGACATGCGGTAAAATGTTTCTTGTACATCAGTTGATGTTCAAAAAATTTAATTTTAGGAACGGTAACAGAAAAACCGGAGGATGGGGCGGGAACTGTAACCGCCATTTTTATGGTTCATTTTCTAAGAAAAAAGTTCTTATGGGCGGTTTCGTTTTGTTTTCATTTTTATGTATTTTTAAGAATTGAAAAATTATTTATAATTTTGGAACTGAATTTATAATTGTATTTGAATGGTCGTCTTAATATAATAATTAAGATGAATATAAATGATGCTGCAGTGAGTCTGATGGTCCGGAACTCCAGTAGACTTAGGTGATATTGGCCTGAGATCT
>JACGDI010005831.1:2745199-2783011 GCA_014898725.1 Jacaranda copaia
AAGGTTCAACTTGTCCCATCTGCAATCGGGGGTCGATTCATGTCGACCAAACTTCGATGATAAGTTCAGGAACCGCCTCCAGGTCGATACTGGTCTACCGCACGGCTTACCATATGGAGTCGATACTAGTCGACCAATCTGACTTCGCCACTAGGCTATCATCACAAGACTTTGGAAGAGGCCCTCAGGTCAATACGGGTCGACCACGGGGCTTCTTATACGGGGTCGATACAGGTCGACCAAAGTGACTTGCCTCAGGGCTTAGTGGGTTGAATCCTCTGATCTTGGGCCTGTTGGGCCTGCTGGATTATATCATTTCACATTGGGCTTTGTGAGCTGTCTGATTTGTAAAAGGGGCCTCTTGGGCCTGTTAGGCTATCCCATATGAATAAAGATAAAAAATTAGGTCATTATATTTTTTATTCTTAAAAAGATGTACTTTTTAAAAGTATATATATTAAATGTTTACAAATAACGGTTAATTGGAGAAAAATAGTTAAAGTTATTTTCAATTTAAAAAAAATCCCTGCTTGAATTTTGTTTATTTCCACTCCTCAATTCATATTTTTTTCGAGTTGACTCTCTACTTAAGTAAAAAATACAAAAACAAACCTCATTTAAGTTGAGATAAAAATAAACTCTCCATTCTATCCACTCACAAACACATTTTCTTCAAAATAATTTCCCCCTAACCTTTTTCCTTTCTCTTTCCTCCATTTCCAAAATCAAACCTTACTCTCTAGAATCTATATTGGCCTTCTTTCCATTGGTGCTACAACGACTTGCCTTCTTATCTTTTTCCCTTCTAATTTTTCAACTGAGCTTTCCGCATTGTGTTGTCCAAGCTAGAAGGATTTGTATTTTCATCCCTCAATTGCATAGTTTACAGGGTAAGTTTTGTAAATTTTTCTTTTGTTATTTTTGTATTGAAAAACTGAAAGAATTTTCTTACAATTCTTAGTTTGCTTCTTGTTTTACCTTGATTTTAATTATTTTAGTTTTGATTTGATATACTCGTTCACCCATCAGTCTCTTCTTTAATTAAAAAGATCCCTAATTTAAATTTTTTCGTACTTGAATATTGTCAATTTATACTTCATTTATTGTTTTAACTATATATTTCAATTATCAATTATATTAATTTTGTAATTATATAATTCATATGGGTAGTGTATATATGTATATTGAAGGGAAAAGTTTTAGTAATCATTGCTCAAAGCTGTTACAATGAATTGAGGAGGATTTTCCTCCCAAACTCTACAACTAGACATAGAACCTGAAGCCTTTGTAATAGCATGGGCTATTGTATTCGTTGATCATTTGATAAAAGAGATATGAAAATGGGTAATATCTTCTTTTAACCATTTGAAATCCTTAATGATTAGACCAAGTGTACAAGGGAGATGATCATCTCTATTAATAGCTTAGGCCACCTCTTGTGAGTTAGATTCTAAAATCACTTTTTGGTACCCCATTTGTTTAATCCAGCTAAATGGTTACTTTGTTCCCAAGCATTTTGCCAATGGCACATCCTAAACTCCCTTGATACTTTTAATACTCTGCACCAATAAAATAGCCTTCATATCTCAAGTTATCAAGTCCATTCTTGTAGCATTTTTATTCTGAAGTATATCTACATAGTATTTACTTTAATCCATCCTTGCTCAAGCTTAGTCCATGAATTTATATATCTGTTATGGCTTTCAATGGTTTGTCGACTATTTTTTCAATGAGCATTCCTTGATGTAGATAAGATTCAGCATATTTCAAAATTTTTTCACTTGTTCAGCTTTAATTTTTCCACATAGTGTTATTTCTATTATTTCAAATACTCCAACCAATCACTACTGTAAAATCACTTACTTCTCTTGAGACCGAGTTGAAAACTAAAGAAAGCCATTCGTCAAAAGAGGTGGCAATTACCACGAACAAAACTAATCTTAGACCTACTCTATATTCCTTTGCAATAAGGTAGTCAACAAATAAATGAAGAGCTATTTCTAGGGGCAATCCACATATTGGGCAAGTAATTACAACATCTACTCTTTTTGAAAGCAATCAATGTCACAAATGGGTTTGAGATATGTGGGAGCCAAGGGTGTGAGCAACACTGATATTTTGGCCATTCCTAACCCGAATCCTATATCCATGTTTTATAGTATTTTGAGCGACCATCATACTTCACCATGTAAAACTTGAATTAGAAGCTATGTGTGCCTCTAGGAAAGAGCTCTGTGGAAAACACCAAGCCTTGAGAGTTTTGGTCACCAATAGGTCTGGCTTAGTGAGAATCCTCCAACATTGCTTGCCAAGCACAGCAATTATAAACTCATAGATTTTCGAAAATCAATTCCACCCATGGACTTTCTTTGACTCATCCCTTCCCAACTTAACCAATTTATTCCTCTTTTTCCTTTAGTACTCTAACCCCACGAAAATGTGTTTATCATTATGTCTCCTAGCATAGTACCTTTGGAAGGAGAAAAACATTCATAGCAACGTTTGACATTGCTTGAGCTACAGATTTCTATAAAATCTCTTTGCTAGGTCTTGAGATGAACTTATTGTTCTAGCTTTGATTTTCCCCCCAGACTTTATCCAGATAAAACAAAAAGTCTCCCTTTTATTTCTTACCACAAAATTTGAAAGACCAAGATACATTTCCTTACTTTTTTTTTCTTGGATGCTAAGTTGAGTGCACACATCTTCTTTTATGCTATCACTGATGTTTGTGTGAAACGTAATACTCGACTTATTTAAATTTATTGCTTAGCTTGAAGCTTTTTCATAAGTGAGGAGGATATTTGCAATGCATGATGTTTTCTCTTAATTAGCTCTAATGAAAAATAGGCTATCATTAGTACAGAAAAGATTAGAAATAAGAGGTGCTCCTTTTGCCACTTGAATATCATGAATACTACACCTAGCCATAAATTTACATGTAGTTGTAGAAGACCTTCTACACAGAGGATAAAGAGATAGGGTAAAAGTAGGTCCCCTTGACTAAGTCCACGCTTTGGATGGACTGGTCCTAGTAAATCATTGCCCTTTATCACTCTGTAAGTGATCAATTTAACATACATACAGATTAGATCAACCTATCTTCTATGAAATCCTAGCTTTATCAGAATACTTTCAATGTAATCCTATTCCATTCTATCATAAGCCTCACTAATGTCAGCCTTTAAAGTTGCAAATCTAACCTTACCTTGTATATTCCTTTTAAGATAGTGTGTCACTTCGTACACAATAAGAATATTGTCTGTAATTGATCTTTTAGGAATAAAAACACTCTAAGTGTCATCAATAACTTTTGGAAGGATCCTCTTTAGTTTGTTGGCAAGAACTTTTGATATAATCATGTAGAATGCATTATAAAGAGAAATAGGTCTCAGTTTAGACATACTCTTTGGCTTATTCGTCTTGGGTATCAATACGATTACTGTATCATTCAAGTCATCTAGAAGCTTACTAGTTTAAATAATCTAGCCAGAATGAGGTAACATCATTCCTAACCATGAACTAATAGTTTTGAAAGAAAACAAGGTTCATATCATCAATACTTGGAGATTTCTCTAGGTGCATCTCAAAAAGAGCTGTCTTAATCTCTTTTGGCATGAAATTACTTAGTAGAATTTTGTTATGCTTTTTTGTGATCTTGTTGCTCATATTCTGAATGCTATGATTCATATCACACTTAGTTGATGCAAATGAGTTGTTAAAATAATTTAAAATCACTATTTCAAGACCATTCTCCTAATTTTTCCAATCACCATTTGCATGTTTAAGTTGTGAGAAACAATTCTTTCTCCTTCTATTATTTGTCATTAAATGAAAAAAAAACTACTCTTCATGTTTCTTTCCTTTAACCAAAAGACTTTAGACTTCTGTTTCCAAAACATTTCTTATTGTTGGAGTACTTTAAAGAATTGGTTTTTGGTTTCCTAAAGCTCCAGAACTACTAAAATGTTATTCTGCCACTAAGCAAAGGCATCATTTTCTTTAAAAATCTAATTTTGTCTTTAAAGCCAAAGTTCAATTGAGTAGCCCACTTACTAAGGTCCTTTCCACATGTCTCAATCATTTTTTCAACAAGACTTAGTATACTCCTAGCCCAACTCTCCTTAATTACCTATTTACATCCCTTCTCTAGTATCCAAAAATTCTCAAATTTAAATTGGGTAGACCGTACCTTAGAATTCGGGCCAAACGGGTCAATAAAGATCAAAAAATGGTTAGATAATGTATATTCAACATTTCTTACTTGACAGTTTTTGAAAGTTGTTTTCTAGCTTTGAGTAGCTAACGCTCAATCTAATCTCTCCTCTACCTAATTTTTGCTGCCTCTACCTCTCTCCCAAGTAAAGGGATACCTAGACACACATAGGTTTGCAAGCCTAGCTTCTGACATTGCATTGCAAAAACCATCAATAAGATAGCAAGGATGTGGAACTTTTTGCTTGTTTCATCTTCACAAAGTAGGTCATTGAAGGCATGCGCATATAACCATGGTAACAAAGATTGCAATGTAAGTTCATGTAATAAACTCTAGGATTCATTTTTTCTCGAGCTATCTGGTACTCCATAGCACCCATTAGTTTTTAACAAACTATTCCTGATAAATGAACTTTAATATCACTATGTGTTTAGAGAACCTAATCAGTTTTGCATATTCTTTAGCTTTCCAAAATAAGGCTAGCCTGCCACTATGGCCTATTGCATATATCATAAATAAACCTTTATATCCTAATTGATTCTTAAGGCCTTGAAGAAGAGGCCAACAGCGCGAGTTTCGCAAAGGAAAACAAATTTGGGCTTACTATTGTGAACAATGTCCTTTAGGACATGAATTGTTCAAGGGTTGCCCAGCCCATAGTAATTCTAGCAAAGCAGACTCATTTCTCTAGGTAGGCTTCATGAACCAAACCCGCCTCTAAGAAGTTTTTATGGCCCAGCATATCATCTTAGTCATCTTGGATAAAAAGACCATTTTAGATCTAGTTACTATTATCTACATCACAATCATCCATCCATTTTCTTTTAGTTTCCCTTAAAGTCACTCCATTTTAGACTGTTCCATATAATTTGCTAGCTGAAGTTGTTTTCTTATTTATTTGAAATCATGCTATCTCTGTATTTCTAGCCTTTTTCTTAATGAACAGTCCACCATTATCTCCTTGATTTATGTTTATGATCTCTTTTTCCTTCCAAGGATCCTGAATATCCACTCATGCACGGTGACTTTCCTTATCCACCAAATCTTTCTTTTCTATAGTTTTAGGATTTTTTTCAATCACTTTCTAGTCAATTTGATTAGAGTCATTTCTCCCCTATTTAGTTTGCATTTTGTCTACGTTGAGCACGCATATAAGGTCCATAAACTTTCTCTACTATTTCTTTTGCATGATCGAAAGTAACATCACAAAACTTTTTGTTATGTCTTATCTTACCACACACGAAGCAAAAAGTAGGGAATCTTTAGTATTTGAAATTTATCCACATCCACTCACTGCCTTGTTTTCTTATTTTCATTCTTCATTTCAATAGTTTCTTGACATCAATTGCCACTCAAATTCTCAAATAATTTTGCTATATACCTCCAGGGTTATATAGGTCCAATTGCACATACTTTCCAATATAGTTTCCAACTTTCATGCAAATGTTTTCTGACATGAACCCTATAGGCATATCATATATTTGAACTTAGAAGTTCATATGAAAAGGAAAAACTTTATGCAATCGATCAGATGGCTTAAGATGCTTGCAAAGTAAAATATGGTTATCAAATGTCCAAGGACTATCATCAAGCATCATCTTTACGTTGATTTCATGGAAAAATTGAAAGAGATATAGCATGGGGTTTACCTCCTTAACACTCCATTCATTGGTCTCCATATGGCTGCAATAGTATTTTTTGTAGCATTAAATTGATCAACTGTTCCATTAGAAATTTGCCCACCACCGTCCATTTGAGATTTGTTGGTATTTTCTCCAAAGTTCCTTAATCTCCACTCCTCTTTGTTCCTCTTCTGCTATAAATAAGCTAGAAAAGCTCTCCATTTGTGTAGATAATTACTCGAAGAAAGCTAATAAATGCAAACTTGTCAAATGACAAGTGAAAGATACTTGCCAAAAGACAAGAGAACATGTGTATATTAGTTGCTTATAATTGAATTTTAGGGATATTGTTTGATTTTATGGTGTATACGATGTGTATAAATCATGTTTAAACATTTCTTGAGCATCCATTCATTCAACCTCATCATTTAGTACTATTTTCAAATAATATGGTATTAAAATTCAAACTTTCAGTATTTAAGTTTTGGGTTGCAATACACAAAATCTCCAATTCAGTATTCTGTGAAAGTTTTTTTAGTATAAAAATTCAAATTTTCAATATTTAAATTGCAATACACAAAACCTCAAATTCAGTATTATGTGCAAGTTTTTTGCTACAAAATTCAAACTTTCAGTATTTAAATTATGGGTTGTAGTGCCAAAACCTCTAATTCAATATTTATGTAGTTATATATGTCATCTTTGCAAAAATAATGTCTAGAACTTTGGGACATACATATCAAACTACCAAAGGTAATCGAGACTTTGAGCTATATTCTCAATGCGCTCAAAGTATTTTCAAAATGTTATGATGGAGCTAGACGGTAAGATGAGCTTCAGACATACTGATGCACTAAAGAGAACCCAGTTTTTGGAGTACCTTAAAATGACTAATTTGAGTAATAGTTCTATTAAAGTTAAAGCTACGTTGAGGAGGTATGATGTTAGGTCTTGTTCTTTTATCTTTGATAATGATACTATGCTTTCTTTTACTATGAGGGAGTCTTCTATTATTTTGGGATTGCAGTACATATAAATTTTGATCTAAAGATAGAATTTGAAATTGCAAAATGACTACTTGAATGAAAAAATAAGATGTTAGTTGAGCAGAGATTTCTAAAAGGTTGAGTGAGTTTGGCAGAAAGATGATTTCATTAAGATGTATACATTACTTGTTTTCAACAACTGTATTTTGTTTCCAACTAGTAACTATTCCACATCTAGATTTCTTTTTCCATACACAGGCTATTTATCTTGCATTGGCCTTTATGCATAGGGAGATGTTGCATATAAATTTTTGCATGATGAGATTTTATCGCATTTAGGAGGTGACATGGGGAAAGTTACAAGGAAAAAATACTTTGATGGGCATAGCATAGGCCCAATGGTAAGTTAATGTGATTGTTACTATTAATATTATTGTTAATTATAATTGAATAACTATAACATTGAATAATCCTTTTTTCAAATGACATGCTTGGCTTATGAGCATATTCCTTGATTGGGAATAGTAAATTCAGTGCATTCATTTCCACAATTTCTTCAATGGTCTAAAAGTAAGATCCCATTAAAGTTGCTAATGCAGAAGAAAATTTCAAAACAATTACTAGAAATAGGGTAATATCATATATTCTTTATCTTTGTTGCTATAATAGTTTGGTGTACATATGACATAACAAACTATGTTGTAGAGTTTTGTTTGAATAAGTTGTGCATATTTATTTGTTCCTTGATAAGGAGAAATTATTGTTAGCAATACCTCAATGAGCACCAACCATTGATGTGTATGGCTTGCAAAGACTATTTAATGAGAAAGGAAAAGAGATAGAATTATTGAAAGAAAGAGTTTTCAATCTTGAGAATAAAGGATTGGCCATGGGAATTGAGGTTGAGGAGGAGAAAGATGAAGAGAAAGTGAAATAGAAAGAGCCAAAAGAAGAAAAAAAGAAAGAGAAAGAAAAGGAGAAGAAGGAAAAGGAAAAGAAAGA
Source organism: Jacaranda copaia (assembly GCA_014898725.1). NCBI lineage: Eukaryota > Viridiplantae > Streptophyta > Magnoliopsida > Lamiales > Bignoniaceae > Jacaranda > Jacaranda copaia. The sequence continues at coordinate 2,753,026 of JACGDI010005831.1, forward strand.
GCAAGAGAAAGAGGAAGAAGAAGAGGAAAAAAATGAGCAAGAGAAAGAGAAAGTCGAGATAGAGAAGAAAAACAAAGGTGAAGAAGAAGAAGAAGAAGAAGAAGAAGAAGAAGAAGTGAGTATAGATAATGGTGGTTGTGGTGGTAATGGTGGAATGTATCATGCAAATCCTGAATTAGGGGATGCCCCATTCTTAAATGTGACCATCTCTCTTTTATTATTAAAGGTGAGCGAGAACGAGGTGACTGGATGAAGAAAAGAAAAGAAATAAACTTTCTCACACCCCTCAGCACCACACCACAAAAAACAAGAGTGAAAAAAATTGCTCGTGAGGACCATGGCAAGAAGAGGAAGGTATGTGTATACAGGTTTTGAGCAATGCATATATGAGTTTTTGTACTTGATGTAAGTGAGACAAATACTGAATTATATTAAAAAAATATACTACATAGTTGGACTTAGTACTAGATATGTGCACAACATCTTCGATAGGAAAAGATAAAGGATGTCCAAAATACTTAGTTGATAGAGAATGGATTTGTAGAGGCCAATTTATCAAATTATAAGGTTTTCTTAAATCAATTTTGAGGATGGGTAGATTATAGAGGGTGGCCTGAGATACTTGATAATGAGCAAGAAATTATTAACACATTTGAATCAGGATAAACTAAAGTAATTATACTAAAAACTCATTGTTCCTTGTATAATAATTTTTTATTTGAGTAACATAATGATTTATTGTTGCAGTATTACTATTTGGGAGTGACCTAATTTGGAAATTGGAGGAGCTATGTTCGTAACCTGTTGTTCAGGAAAAGTTGAGGTCAGATTTTTAATTGATTAGTACATGAAGATCTTGTGTCGTCCTTCATTCAGAGATAAATGTGATCATGATATTTGATGTATAAGTACTTTATTGCAGGTATGTAGTATATGTTTTATTTTTGAAATACAAGTAACTAGATTTAACAAGCTCTAATATTAATTGTTGACATAAGGAAATTATGAGAAATTATGTGACAACTTGAGAAAGCAAACAAGAAGCATGCTATAAAGCAAGATGAATTTCTAGAATTTATTGGTCAACTAAGCACAAGCAAGATATTGACAATGCTGGATTTAGATGTGCTAAATAAGTGTCAATTTGTTATAAACCCCATTAATAACTATCTCTACTGGTCCTTCCATGTCTTTGACATGAGTGAGAAAAAGTTCATAAAGATAAACTCATCCTAGTCTCCCCAAACAAAAGCAATGACAAAAGTTTTTATAAATTTGCTTATATTCGTGATACATTCATTCAAATATTTGAATAAAAATAACAAATACTTTTGCAGGTTAAGTTTTTGACTGGGTACCTCCAACATTTAATGGGATATATTATGACACAAAACAAAGTGCAAATATATTTTAGTTGCCAATAAAATTAGGACTTGGATTATAGAGTTTGTGTATGTCTTTGGATAGAGTGTTTTGCAAAAAAACACTAAGGATTTCTAGGAATATGCAAATAAATGATCAGTGGATAGGTGTCAAAAATATATTGCTGCAAAAACTCTAACTGATAAGCATGGTTTAATGTATTATAGGCTAAATGATGATGTTCAAATGGCTATTATTTGGATGAATTTAATTTTTTTATACGGATATTGACGTGAATGTTTCAGTATTTTAGATATTCATGCTGGATAACATTTATTATTTGTATATTTGGATGATCAGAATGAATGATGTTTATAGTTTATGGTGTAATTTGAAAATTTATTTATATAAATGCTAGTAAAGATATTGGTCTAAATGCAGTACATCTGCAGATATATATGATATCTATATTTACATAACTAGTACTAAGATTGAAAAAATGATACCAGGTATAAGAAAATATGAGTACAAAAGTAAGTACAAAAACAAGTAAAATAAATACATAACAAGGGCCAATTTAGTACAAAATTACAGATGTCAAGTATAAAAATCCCAAAAGTCGATATTTTTTATTGATTTCCAATATCATTCTTATCACATTAAAGAGTAAGTTGAATTTGTCTTAAGCTGGCGATTACATGATTATTAAACTATAATGTATTAGTCTTAGGACTGATATAATCATGAGAATTTCATTGGTCTACGATGGTAGTGCCAAAAGGATTTGTTTAGCTTATGCATAAATAGTTTATACTAATATGAATGAGAACACAAGTAGCTAGATGTGGGTATTTGTGTTCTTAAGCATTTCAACACATACTATTACAACTAATACTTAAAGAAAAGATGATTTTATTGTATTAGAGATTTGAATGTGTTGTTCAATCTATCGAATTGAGGTAAGTTCGGCTAAAGGAAAAGTGAGTACAAAAATAAGAAAAATAAGAACAATAGCGATTCAATTTAAAATTATAGGGATAAAGCACAAAAATCCCCAAAATCAGTATTTTCTGTTGATTTTCAATATCATCCTTAGTATATTAGAGAGTAAGATGAATTTATTTTATTCTGGCAATTGCATTATTATTAAACCATGATGTATAAGTCCTATGACTAATATAATCATGAGAGGTTCATTGGTTTTCAATAGTGGTGTCGATAGGATTCATTTAGCTCATGCATAAATGATTTATTTTAGTATGAATAAGAACACAAGTGGTTGGATATGGGTATTTGTGTCTCAACTATTTGAACACGTACTATCATGACCATTACTTGAAGAAAAGATGATTTTATTGTATTAGAGGGTATTATGTATTATTCTTCCCATTGAATTGAGGTAAACTCAGCAAAAGGAAGGGGCAAGTACACAAATATGCAAAATAAGTGTAGAATGTGCGAATTCAGTACAAAACTACAAACATGAAGTATAAAAATTCTAAAAATTGGTATTTTTTTGTTAATTTTTGGTATTATGCTTAACACACACTACTAGAAAAAGTATTTATTAAGACACTGAAATGTGTCCCAATAGGTGGCCTATCGAGATGCTTCTGTACTTGAGATGCTTTATGAAAGTGTCTCATAGAAAGGGGTCCTAATACCTTATCTTGACACCCGAAAGCATCTCCAAAACAACTCCTTTGAAGACAGTTGAAAGTGTCTCCAAAACAATGGTATAATGACACTTTGTTGTGTCATTTAATTAATTTTTACATATCATATTTGCTTATTACGTGACACTAAAACTGTCTCTATATAAATGATATGGAGACACTCTAAATGTCTCCATATAAGTTATATAAAGACATTTAAATGTGTCCCCTTATATATATATGAGGATAATTTTATGTGTCACTATATACATAATTTGAAGACATGTTTAAGTGTCCTAACAAGCATGATTTTGGGATACTTGTAGATTTTGGGACACTTAAAGCCTCCCCATAAATTTGTATGGTGACACTTTATGTGTCTATATAAAGCTTATTAGTATAGTATTAAAAAGTATCTCTATAAATATGATGTAGTGACACCTTATATTGTCACACTACACTATAATGTGTACCGTGTCATAAGATATATAAATAATCTAGCTTTAAAACAATTAAAAATGTCCTCAAAGATCTTTACAACTAAGGGCATTTTTGCTATGGTACATATTCAAGCACAAAACAAAGAATCAACGAATTTCCTTAAAGATAGGAAATAATAGCATGCATTAAAATTTGTTCTATAGGTTTAAAAGAACACAGATGCACACATTAAATAGCATGTCTACCAATCTTGTTCAAAACACTAAATTTTTAGCTCTCAACAAAATAAACTAGAAAAGTTGCAATTTAGCTTAATCTATTTAAGTTCTTTGTTCAAAAAACTAAGAAAGAGCTAACTTGAGTGCGCAATATGGCAGTTGCATACTTCATCATCAAACTAAATGTCTTATGATCAACCTTTATCCACTACCACCTATCACAAATTAAACAACCATGATTATTATACTTCTTACTTGAAAAATAAAATATTTTTTTTCTAAAAAGCTTAAAAGAATATTACCAAATGAAATGGCCAAGCAACACTTATCCTTATAACCTCCCCAGTAGTCATAAAATCATGAATTAGTTGAATTAGCTCCTTATCCATTTCCACTCCAACATTAACACACATTTCACACATACTCTTTCCAAGTTCAATTTCTTCAACTTGTTTCAATGGACCTAAGCTCTCAATGTGACCAATTGCAATAGTTTTTGTGGGATTAACAATACTCTTTAGACATATTTTTGATCCAACCTAAAATAAAAGTATAAGTATCATTAATCAATAAGGAATAATAAAACATCTCAGTATCCAAGTTCAATCGTGTACATTATGTATTCAATTGGAAATGTGAGTAGCAACATCAATTGAACCTTATCAACTCAATATCAACTCAACTTTTCAATCAACCCACAAAAACTAACCTTAGCTAGCTATTTATAGACATTTAAACATAATAATTTGCTCACATAAATTGAAAGAAATTGATGAAAGATTCAAACACTAAAATTGCTTGCATTCATCTAGAATGAGTAGTAATAATAATTCAACCCCATCAATTCAACATCAACTCAATCTTATCAATTCAAATAAATTCAACAAAACCAACCTCAACTATACATATATGGCTATTAAAACACAATAACTTCAATTACAAATTCAACAATTAATGAAACACTAAAAAAAGTCAAACTCTATATGTTCAACCCATATCAAAATGTACCATTCTTTTTAAGGATATAAGAAAGCTTAACTATGTAATCATAAAAATATCAAAAGACGATAAACAAAAATAAGTGTTCAAAATAATTACCCATGGAGACATTCCATTACTGCTTGAGGTTGAATTTCGATGACATGTTGGGAATTGAGAAGATGATGAGAAGACACTTCCAACTCTTGGAGTTGACTCTATATTTTCTAATCTTTGCTTGTTCAACTTTAGAAGTTCTTCTATTTGTCTACACTGCTATTCTATTTGATTATTTTTCTTATTAGCTATTTCTTTCAAATTTTCAATTTCTTCTTGGTATGACTAGGCCATGTGATGACAAGCACATCTACTAGGCATACTATCATAGTCATTAGAGACAAGAGCACCAAATCCAAACATTTTAACTCTTCCCCATTTCTCCGATCCAACCACTTGAGAAAAGATATCAGTTGGGACACTATCTTTTGTACCAGAAGGAAGTTCACATCTTAATTTATTCATTTTTCTCTACACATAAAGTTTGATTAGAAAGTACAAAATGTAATCAACAAGTTTGATAAAAAAATACAAAATATATTACAATGAAGTTAAATTTGACTAAGGGAAAAGATAATTGATAGAATAAATAGGCATAAAAGAAGAGCAAATAAATCATTAACATAGTTCCAAGTAGTCTTAAGCAATTATTAACAAAAGTAGATTGTAGTAAAAGTGTGAAAACAAAATGAAATATAAAAATCACAAGCAAAATACTAAGAACCAAAAATAAATTACACTACATGCTCATGTGGACTTATCAAGTACACAAGTGAATGTAGAATTTTCAATTAGTAAAATAGAAAAAATACAATTGAGATAAAAAAAACTTGCTAAGCTACATAAGGAGACTTTCTTATGATACTTGAAGTCATCAAAATTCAGAGGAATACAACTCATGCATTTGGATGATATGGCAACACAAGTCTTTTCTATACTCTATTCATTAAAATGAGATATATATATATATATAAATAAATAAATAAAAGTTTCTAGCAAAATTGGATGGTGATAAATCATTTTCTGGAGTGGTCTAATTCCCTTCACTAAGTTTAGATGTTTTGAGATACTAAATCACTTCTAATTTATTTTTGCAATTAACCTGCCAAAAAATTAAGCCTATCAATTTATCTCAAGATCATGGATGAATTTTAATTTTAAAACAAAAGGCATCTCAACTATGTTCATAATGTTGAGCACTTGAAGTTGAAACCAAAAGCATAAATGGAAACAACTATGAGAAATAATTTTAAAAGAACAAACATGTTCTAGCAAAATTTAATCATATTCAACAACTGCATAAATTTGTCAGCATGATTACCAAAGAATCAACAATGGTAGAATTAGAAGGATTCCCCTCTCGAGTATAACATTTTGCAAAACGATCCACCCTACTTGGTTTAGCATTCATTAGATCATCATCTCTTTCACTATTTGTTTCAGCATCTTCTCTTTCCTAGTCATCCTGTCTTGCTTCATTCTATGAATATAGTTGGTTCGACATGTATTTTATTGAACAAATATTATCATAATATTCTAAAAACAAATCAAGAACCTTCATTTCTTCCCTACTTTGTGCAAAACTTTTCTTCCCAGTAACATGATAAATTATCTTTTTTTTTGTTCTCTTTGTTTCGTGAATTGTGTACCTAAGTGTACAAAGAAAACTTGTTAAAAAAAATCAATTTACTTCCAAATATTTACAATTATGTATCAAAAAATATGTTCAATAAATATGATCATTATAGATGAAGTTAAATTGTTATTACCTTCATAGCATCACTATTCCAATAAAGTACTAGAATCTTCCATTGATCAGGCAAAACTCTTTCTTCATCTAAATTAGGCCTTCTACTCAAGATTTCTTGTAGTGATAAATTTGGATCAAAAAACTTAGCCTTCACTATTCTTCCAACCTTTCCATTTTTTTCCCAAGTTCATCATAGTCTAATGCTCGAATCCTGCACCACCATAAAACTGTCCCTAGTTTCAACAAAGTGAAAGATTATTATTCAATTTTATAATAAAAAACTATGCATAAAAATCTAATATAGAATTATATTTACCTTAATAATTTCTAGCAAAAACTTTTTCATAGAACTCGATACCTTGTGCTATGATTTTTCATCCACCCAAATTAGCTTACCATTTCTAACCAAAGTGCCAAGAAACTCTACCAATATTCTCTTATTTTGACCAATCAGCAATTCTAAATTGTTAAAGAGAACATGCTCATAGCCTCTCGTAGTCCGAACACTTAGGGGATAGGTCTTCCCTCTACTTTTTCTTTTCTTGTTAACATTTTCTGCAAATAGCAAGCCTTTCAAATTATCAAATATCACATTTATAACAAGAACCATAGCTAACTTATAATTGAAAGTAAATTACATGGTATTTAAAAATCATTATTGCCAACAAAATTATGAAAAACTAAATTAACGTTAATGAAGTACAAGAAATTAGTTATAAATAAAATAAGAATCAAGTGCATCCTTCACACTCAACTCATACTAGTGGTTTCCTCATTCTCCATCTCATTTGGATGTAACTAATGGGATGGCCATCAATCTCATCCATGTTGAGTATACCATGTTGAATGCCTGTCACCACTAAAAATTTAATATCATAGCATTATAAACATAGAAACATGTTAACAAAAAAATTGTGAATTAATATTAGTTTCTATTGGCATGGCAATTTAATGTTATTGTATATACCTGTATCCTCATTCTAGTCACTTGCATCCCTATCAAGTTTGGTTACTTACCATCACTAATTCACTATAAAAAAATTACTATCATTAACATAAAAAGAATAAAAGAAAAAAAATATAGTCTACAAGTAACATGCTTACAAAAATAATAACTTAACACCATCTAGTAGATAGTTAAAATGCATAAAAAAATATGATAGTGAATCTCAAGATTATAAAAGATGGAAAATTAAATTAAGAATTGTTTAAAAGATATCTTCTAATGCAAAAACATAGGAATTGTCCACAAAGCTGTATGTGACAAAATCCAAATACAACTTTTCTACTTATAAAATAGATCCAAAGTTTTCTTCTAAACTGTTAATTGGAATTCTAGGGGCCCTATCATGAACCCAAACAACATATTCATCTACACTTATTAGATGGGCAACACAAAGTTCACTTTGCAAAATGGTATTAGCATCTTCAATTGATTAGTCTTTTTCATTATCAAATTTATCTCTGGCTTTTATTTTAATCACAACATGCCAATCCTTCTCTACAAGATCTTTTTGTAAAATACTTGCTCAGCTTGAGAGGTAAGGGTAAAAGGCTCATGCCGATGCCTTATATTTGAGAAATTGGCAAAAGGGAATCTATCGTTACCCACTCTTAATTGCTTTCCTTTGGACACGTATTCATAATCAAATAATACAATCCTCTTACCAATAGTGTAATCCAACTCAATTATATCTTTCAAAATCCTACAATATGCCAACTCCTCTAAGATATGTCTCATGTCTTTTTTGCTAGCAAAACTCATTGTTGTGGTATTTACCATCACCCCACTATTTTGAGTTTTTCTCTTTTTCTCCATTTCTTTAGCATGAAATATGAAGCCATTTACAATATATCCTATGTATTTTTTTTTGGAATAGTACCCTGCAAGCCAACGAGATTGGCTTTGTAAACTATTTTACTCATGGTACAATCTTAATTGAATGATGTTTTTTATATGGTCATTTTCATCTTATGCTCTATATCACTTCCCTAGCATTTGGATAAAGCCCTTACATCACCTATGATTGTGGGACTTGGTTTGGTGATCATGGAATAAATCTCATACAGTTGTGATCTTAAATCTTTCAAGTTATAAGATCTTATGAGATAAGACATCTAAGAGCTGGATAGACTTGCACTAACGATGTATAAATTAAAGAGTTGAAAATTGCTTTGTTTCATGAGCAACTATATGAGATACGAGTGTATGTTAGTAGGTGCTTGTTAGAGAATAAATCGTTGAAGACCCATTGAAGAATCTACTAGATAGTCGTAGTGGCAAGTCAATAGTGGCTAGTTCTCCTACTTATGCTAGTGCATATTATTAGTCCTCTAACCCAAGGATCTATGGTAACCGTGTGTCCGGTTTTCATGCTTTGACTCTTTCTTGAACACCTAGCGAGTCTTTTGAGTTAAGATTGGGTATAAGCTACTTGGCATAGAGGTTTATCAGATCTAAGATGAAATTCAACTCTTTGCTTTAGTGAAGGGTAAATGCATCTCCTATCTATTCTATAATGATCGATTTTAAGAATTTCTTGTACAGGGTGGTGTGATAATTTGAAAAAGGAGTTTCCAAAGGAGAGGTCACACAAGGGAATCGAACATTGAGAATAGATGCATAGTTTGAGGCTATAAGAAGCCAATAAATATCTTACCCCAGGCCTCTTTCAGGAGGTAGAAGATGAAAGGACTATATTTGCATGGTACGCATAGAGCGATGATGATTCTCCAAAATATTTATTTTTTCCAACTAGTTGGGTTCCATGGGCTTGAGGTTGGATATAAATGAGATTGGGCACTCTTCAATTAATGAGATTAATTGAATTAGGTCGACTAGTTTAAAAAGACTTTTAAACTAGAATGAATATAAGACATTCAAAAGTTATAAGGAGTTGTTAGATCATGTCTAATGAATGGTATAACCTATTGGGTCACACATAAATTCAATTATATTCCTAATTAATGGAGAAAATTTTCTAATTGTTAGAAAAGGATTTCTCCTATGAGATCGATTATTAGGTACCAAGTTTGAAGGTCAATTTTGGTTATATTAATTTAAGTGTTAAATTAATCAACTAATTTAAAGAGTTAAATTAGATCAATGATTAAGAATTTAATTATTTGGTGCCGACATGACCATCAATTGGTCAAGTTAACTTAAAGAGTTAAGTCAAATGATAATTAATTAAGTTAAAGAGTTTAATTTAATTAATGGGAAGAATGAGTTTTGGAGGGAAAATTTAAATTAAAAGTTCATTTGAATTAGCATCTTAATTAATTTGAAATGAAATTTCAAATATAATTAAGATGCAAATAAAATTCAAATGAGATTTGGATTCAAATTTGCCAACTTAGCACCCCATTAACCGCCCCCCTCATGGAGTGTGTGATGCCACCTTAGCATCACACATTTCAAAATCTATATAGATATAGAGAGAGGGGATCAGTTATTAAGATCTTAATTGTGAAGATTACAATCTTTGCAAATTCCTTCAAAAAACTACTTGCAAGCGTTGCATTCATGTGTTGAAAGTTTTGCTCTCTTCTTTTTCCTTCCAATCAAAAATTGACCTTTGCCATTGTTGAATCTTTGGTTTTACTCCAACTTATAAATCAAAGATCTTGGAACATCTAATTGGTGTGTGAATTATAACAATAAAGGTAATGCACTTGACTTGTTGGATTTTGGAGATCCACCTACATAGAGTCTGATTTGGTGAATTTCTCTATGGAGTTCCGTAATGTTTTTTGATTCAAAATTTTTATAAATAGTTCATCAAGGTGTTAATAAGCTCTAGTAATTTTTTGAAATTTTTGGAGGAGTTTTGGTTGGGTAATTTTTGCACTCTTCCAGTTTTGGTATTTGCAAATAGTTTCTAGAATAATGAAGAGTTCACTAATTTCTCCTTGAATTTTTCTTTTCAAGTTAATGCTCTTACCAAATCTGAATTCCTATCATGGTTAGACCCTTGTTAAGCTTGTAATCACTAGTTAATCTCATGCTTTTGAAGTTTTAATAATTGGATCCTCATGCCTTATTTGCTTTTAAGTGGTATCGGAGCCTAAATCATGCTTAGATTTGGATTTTTCTTGGTTGATTGATTCATGTGATGGATTAATCTAGATTACCAAATTCTTGATTCAACTGTTGGATTGGAGTATTTGGTTGATGTTGTGTGTGGCTCCTTGAATGATGAATTGAAAGCATGCTATTATGTGATTTAAGTGTTAATTTATGTAGTTAGTATGTTTTAATTGATAGTGATTAATGTTGAATGTTGAATGTTGATTTGGCATTAATAGATGTTATATGTTGATATAGCATGTTAATTTATGGCTGAAAGAGTTTCGGCCATTTTTGAATCCAATGAGATTGGAATTCGGTTGGAGATTTTTGGAGAATTTGATTTTTGAAGCATGATTGAGCACTTGAAATTTCAGTTTTGAAAGGAGTTTTACATCTTGAAATTAATCTATAATGTGTGATTTAATGTTTAGAAGGTGTTCTAGAATTTTTGGTGCACAAAAATTGAGCAAAAAATAGGCTTGACTAGCCTTTGACCCCCAAATAGGGGCTGCTGGCAGCTTTAATACAAGTTGGTTGAGTAGTGGCCAAGAGCTACTGCCCAGTCATGTACCAAGCTTGGCCAACAACACCTTATTAAGGGTTGGGCAAGTTTTGAGCCAATTTTGGCTCTTTAAGTGGCTAAAAATGATGTTAAATCATATGTTATGAATGTACAAATGTTGTACAAGTCCTCAAAATTATATTTGACTTTTTTTATTACTTCTTAATGTTGGAATAGTACCCTACAAGCCAATGAGATTGGCCTTATATAAACTATTTCCTTGAAAAATAATCTTAATTGAATGATATTTGTTATATGGCCATCTTTATCTTATGTTTTGTTATATTTCACTTGCATTTTGATGAAGTCCTTAGATCATCTATGACTGCAAGACTTGGTTTGGTGACCTTGAATAAGTTTCACACAGTCGTCATCTTGAATCTTCCAAGTTATAGGATCTTATGAGATGGGGCATCCGGACAAACTTGCACCAACGATGCATAAATTCAAGGGTTGGAAATTGCTCCATTCCATGAGCAATTGTATGAGATACGGGTGCATGTTAGTGGGTGCTTGTTAGGGAATAAGGTACTAAAAACCTAAAAAAGAATCCACTAGATAGCCGTAGTGGCTCATTCTCCTGCTTATGCTAGTACATATTTTAAGTTTTTTCACTTGAGGATTCATGGTAACCTTGTGTCTGGTCCTTGTACTTTGACTCATCCTTGGTCATTTAGTGGGCTATTCAAGTTGAGATTAGATATGAGCTACTTGGCTTAGAGGTTGGTGAGATCCAAGAAATAATTCAACTATTCGCCATTGTGAAAAGCAAGTATATTTCCTATATGTTCTATAATAATCAATTCTCAAATATCCTTATGAAAGGTGGTGTGACAATTTAGAAAAAGGAGTTTTTCAAAGGTAAGGTCACACAACAGGGATCAAACATTGAGAATAGAGACATAGTATTAGGCTATTAGGAAGGCGTCAAATATCTTGCCTTAAGCCTCTTTTGGGAGTTAGAAGGCGGAATGACCATACTTGCATGGTATATGTAGAGCAATGATGGTTCTTCAGAACATTCATTTTGGCTAATTAGTTGGGCTCCATGGGCTTGAGGTTAGACATCAACCATGGAAATTAGGTACTCTTCAATTACTGAGATTAATTGAATTGAGTCAACTAGATTAAAAGGAGTTTTAAACTAGAATGAATATAAGATATTCAACAGTCATAAGGGGTTGTGAGCTTATGTCCAATGAATGGTAGAACCTATTGGGTAACACAAAATATCCAATGTGCTTTCTAATTAATGGAGAGAATTTTCTAAGGAGCTAAAAAATAGTATCTCTTTGTGAACCGATTTTTGGGCCGTATTTTGAGGGTCAATTTTGGCTTAATTGATTTAAGTGTTAAATTAATCAACTAATTTAAGAGTTCAATTAGGCCATTAATTAAGGAGTTAATTATTTGGTGCCAACATGACCATCAATTGGTTAAGTTAACTTAAAGAGTTACGTTAACAAATTTAACTTTACGAGCTAAGCTAATTTGACTCAAAGAGTTAAGTCAAAGGATAATTAATTAAATTAAAAAGTTTAATTTAATTAATTAGGAAGAATGAATTTTGGAGGGAAAACTTAAATGAGATTTGAAATAGCATCTTAATTAATTTGAAATGAGATTTCAAATGTAATTAAGATTCAAATAAAATTTGGAATCAAAATTTGCCATCTAAGCACGCCACATTAGCCGCCCTTGTTGGAATAGTGCATTACAAGCTAGTGAGATTGACCTTGTACAAACTATTACCATGTAAAGCAATTTTGATTGAATGATATTCTCTATATGGCCAACTTCATCTTATGCTTTATTATACTTTACTTATATCTGGATGAAGACCTTAGATTTCCTTAGACTACAGGATTAGGTTTAGTGACCATGGAATAAGTCTCATATGATCGTAATCTTAAAACTTCCAAGTCATAGGATTTTATGAGATGGGGCACTTAAGATCTGGATAAACATGCACTAACAATACATAAATCCAAGGGTTGGAGATTGCTCTATTCTATGAACAACTGTATGAGATACGGGTGCATGTTTGTGGGTGTTTGTTAGAGAACATGACATTGAAGACCTTCCGAAGAATCCACTAGTTAGCCAAAGTGGCAAGTTGGTAGTAGCTAATTTTTCTGCTTATACTAGTGTATATTATTAATCCTTTGACTTGAGGATCCATCATAATCTTGTGTCCGATCATCATACTTTGACTCATTCTTGACCACTTAGCAGGTTTTTCAAGTTGAGAATGGGTATAAGCTACTTGGCATGGAAGTTTGTCAGATCCAAGATAGAATCCAACTCCTCACTATTGTGAATGGCGAGTATATCTCCTATGTGTTGTATAATGATCGATTCTAAGAAATCCTTATGCAAGGTGGTGTGATAATTTGGAAAAGGCATTTTCAAAAGTGGGGTCACATAAATAGATTCGAACATTAAGAATAGAAACATAGTATCGAGGCTAATTAGGAGCTGACAAATATCTTGCCCTAGGCATTTTTCGAGAGATAGGAGATAGAAAAACTGTATTTGCATGGCACGCACGAGCAATGATGGTTCTCCAAAATATTCAATTTAATCAATTAGTTTGCTTCCATGGGTTTGAGGTTGAACATTGACCATGGAGATTGGGTACTCTTTTATTAATGAGATTAATTGAATTGAATTGACTAGTTTAAAAGAAATTTTAAACTAGAATGAATATAAGATATTCAAAAGTCACAAAGCATTATAAGCCCATGTGCAATGAATGGTAAAACCTATTGGATCACACACAAAATCCAATTAGCTTTCTAATTGATGAAGAGAATTTTCTTAGGAGTTAGAAAAAAGATCTCTCTATCCTAATGGACCAAATTTTGGTGCCAAGTTTGAAGGTCAATTTTGGCTTGATTGATTTAAGTGTTAAATTGATCAACTAATTTGAGGAGTTAAATTAGACCAATAATTAAGGAGTTAATTATTTGGCACCAACATGACCATCAATTGGTCAAGTTAACTTAAAGAGTTAATTTAAAAATTAAGCTTAAAGAGTTAAGCTAATTTAACTTAAAGAGTTAAGTCAAAGCATAATTAATTAATTTAAAGAGTATAATTTGATTAATTAGTAGGAATATATTTTTGGAGGGAAGACTCAAATGAGATTTGAGATGGCATCTTAATTAATTTGAAATGTGATTCCAAATATAATTAAGATGCAAATGAAATTTGGATTCCCTTGCCACCTCGGCATCTTAGTTGCCCTCCTCTTCATGGAATGTGCGACGCCACCTTGGCATCACACAAATCCACATCTATATATAGATATAGTGTGGTACATGACCAGAAAGAGAAAGTAAAAGGTGTGAAGAATTAGATTATTCATTTCTCTCTCCAAAATCAACCCCTTGTGCAAGCTAGCATTTCATATGTTGAAGGCTTAGCTTTTCTTTCCTTCTCCTACCAATTTTTGGCCTCTTTTATCCCCAATTCTATGGTTCTATTCCATCTTATGAATTATAGAATTAAGAAAGTTTTATTGGTGTGTAGACTATCACAACAGAGGCAAGACGTGTGGCTTGCTCTATTTTTGGAGAGCTCTTTGCATGAGTTCCAACTTTGTGAATTTCTATAGGATGATTTAGACGGCCAATTGATCTAAATGTTTTACTAAATATTCTAAAAGGTTTTATCTATCTTCAGTAATGTTTTTTGGAATTTTTAGAGGTGATTTGGTAGGGAGATCGTCGAAATACTTTCGTTGTGCTACAAGCAGACATAATCTAGAACTTGTGAAAAGTTCACTAGTTTCATTCTAGATTTGCTTATCAAGGTAATCATCTATCTAAATATGGATCCAAGGCATGATTAGATCCTTGTAATTCTTGTAGGCACTAGTTATTTCATGTTTTAAAGTTTTGATTATAGATCCTAGTGCCGATTTTGCTTTCAAGTGGTATCAAAGCCTTAATTATGCTTAGATTCGGATTTTGCAAGGTTGATTGATTCATGTGATGGATTGATCTATATCACCATATTCTCGATACATCTGATAGATTTGGGAATTTGGGTAATTTTTATGTGACTCCTTGATTGGTGAATCAAAAGCATGCTATTATAAGATTTAAGTGTTAATTCATATAGTTAGTATGCTTTAATTCATAATGATTAATGTTGAAATGTATTTTAGCTTTAATTGATGTTATATGTTGATATTGCATGTTGGCTTATGACTGAAAGAGTTTTGGTCTATTTTGAATGCAATTTGATTAGGGTTATGTTGGAGATTACTTAAAGAATTTGATTATTACTTTTTCCAATTTTTGAAAGCATGTTTGAGCACTTTTATTTTCAATTTTAAAAGGTGTTTTGAATCTAGAAATGGATCTGAAATATTGAGAAAATGTGCTAAAATTATTGGTGAATGAAAGTTGAGTGGAGAACATACTTAGCATGCCTTGAACTCCCAAAGCAAGGGCTGTTAACTTTCCCTGGGTGCTGGCTGGGTAGCAAGTGCAGGTTGTGCGCATGGGCTACCTAGCCTTGTGCCAAGGGCTACCAGACAGTCCATTTTTAGGTGTTATTGATGAGCTTTGAGTTGTTTTCTCAACTTCTTTAATGCTCAAAATGTTTTTACACTACACACATTGATTGCACAAGTGTTATGCTATGTCTCATAATTATGTTTGACATATTTGAATTCTTTTGAAAATTAGCTAAAGTTGATCTCCCATTAATGGCATAAGTGTTATGCTTGGTTCAATTATTTATTTATGAGATGAGCATTTAATTGATGAAATTAATTGTTAATTCTAGATTTATTTGTTGTTCACTTAATTATTGAATGAGTGATGAATGTATGGGGATGAACATGAGTGTTTTAAATTGATTTTATTTGTTTCAAAGTTGTTAAAATGGGTTGTATTAAATGGGGCTTGCATGCCTTTTGTTCCATCTTGTAAAAGTTAAGAGAATAGAACTTTTAGGGGTAAGTATTTTTTTTTCATGTAAATGTTGCATGGAGCAAGGAGTCTAATGGAGGCATGGAGGCCAATTGAACACCCATGAATGTATGGGATATACTCATGTAATAGTTTAATTTAATTCAACCCATTTAAATCAACCAAAGTGATACACCTATGGCTCTAAGTGCATTACTCAGTTAGGCTCATGGTCATCCCACCCTTGGAGCATGCTAGGCTATTTACTTATTTATGCTTTCCATATCCTATGATGTATGAGATGCATGATTAGGATATAGAGAACCTAAATAAGAAGATAAAATGATGAGATCTTTGCAAGCAAAAATCTCCACTTATAACATCTAAGTATTTTCAATATTAAGTTAAAACGAATACAAATTAAAAGCATTTCAATTAATTCAAGTCTTCCACTAATAGTGTATGCCTTGATGATGCTACCGACTTTATGTGATGGCACTTAGTCATGGGGGTCACACTTAGGATGAAAGCTGTAAGCATATACTTAGCATGGATGCACGTTTGACTTGAGAATCTTCACACATTTGCACTCGATCACAGGGGATGTCATACGGCCATCTTAAGATAAAGTTTGGTTGATGGGTTTGACTTAACACTTAGTAGTATAGATGGTGTATGGTCACGTAGGTCTATATGAAAAGTGAGGTAAAATATATAAAGAGTTGCGTGAGATACAATTATCAAAAGTTTCTTACCCTTTGATTGCTCGTGGATAGCAATTGGTCACGGGGGTCCATTGGCAAGTCATTGGGGTCTTGATTCTCACTAGAAAATGTGTTTTCCTAAATTTTTCTTAAGGGTGAAGGATTTGATAAAATAGTGGGAGAAAAATATGCTTGAAAGACCATGAACATGTTTTAATATCAAACTCAATCACTTACTAATGCTCTTTTTTCGCCTTATGTAGATTTTTGAAATATTCAACAAATAAATGGCTAAAAATCTACTCGTAAGCATTTTGGAAACTAATAAACTCACCGGGCCTAACTTCCAAGATTGGTTGAGAAACCTTAAGATAATTCTTAACTTTGATAAGATGACATATGTTCTTGGTCAAAGTCCATCCGACACTTTGGGTGATGATGCAATAGATGAGGTTTGTGAAGTGTTCACAAAATTTGTGGATGATGATCTACAAGTTAGATGCCTCATGTTGGCATTCATGGCTAATGAGCTTCGAAAGACTCATGAGTACATGAAGCATGCATCTAAGATCTATACATACCTACAAGAGTTGTATGGTGTTCAAATAAGATATGAAAGGTTCGCTTTATCTAAGAAGCTTTTAAAGACAAGGATGAGTGAAGGAGCAAGTGTCCATGATCACGAGCTAAAGATGATAGAACTCATCGAAAAGCTTGGACAACTTGACATGATCATGGATAATGACTTTTATATGGATATGATTCTCCAATCATTGGCACCCTCATTTGATCAATTAGTTGTGAACTTTAATATGTCCAAGCAAACAGTTACAATTAACAAATTAGTGAACATGTTAGTGACCACAGAGGTGATAATGAGAAAAGAAAAACCTCTTATGATGGCATTCTCCTCCAAGTTGAAAGGTCTTAAAGGCCCTAGAAAGGGAAGAAAGAAAAAGTAGAGTTTTTCTTTAAAAGGGAAGCAACCTGAGAAGAGTTCCAGGAGAGTTAAGAAGAAGGTTAAAATCGATGCAAATTATTTCCATTATGGTGAAAAAGGGTCATTGGAAAAGAAACTGCAAAGCGTACCTAGCTACTCTTGAGAAGCGTATGTTTTTCTTTGAGGTACTTTTGATGACTAATTCTTTCTCATGGGTATTTGATACCACATGTGGTTCTCATCTATGGAATTCCTTATAAGGGATGGAAAGAAGAAAGAGTCTATGTGAAGGGGATATGTCTCTCCACCTTGGAAATAGAGCAAGAGTTGCGGCCGAGGTCTAAGGTGTAGTAACACTAAACTTAGAAAATTCTTATATTATTCTTAATCCAATTTACTATGTACCTAATCTTGTTAAGAACATTATTTCAATTCCTGTTTTAGATAATGAAGGATTTGATTTCTCAATATCAAATGGAAAGTTGAAAGCATTAACGAATGGTTTCTTAATTGCACAAGGTACATTAGTTAATAGATTATACATGCTTGATTTTTCCACTCCTCTAATGCATGCTCAAATGAATAAAAGGAAACTAGATATCCAAGAAGATGCCATTCTATGGCATGCAAGACTTGATCATATCTCTAAGAATAGGATAAGCAAGTTGGAAGCTCTCAAAACACTAAAACTTAGTAGCATTGAGGACCTTCCCACTTGTGAATTTTGTTTAAAGGAAAAAATGACCAAAGCTCCACTTGTAGGAGAAATGGAGCAATCTACAAATCTTTTAGATTTGATCCATACAGACGTTTATGGACCACTAAGAGTTAGTGGAAGTGGTGACTATTCTTATTTCGTCACTTTCACCAATAACCATAGTCAGTATGGACATGTGTATTTTATGAAGTACAAGTTCGAAGCCTTTGGAAAGTTCAAAGAGTATAAGAATAAAATAGAAAAGTAAAAATAACTTAGTATTAAAACCCTTTGATAGGATCAAAGGGAAGAATGCTTAAGTGTCGAGTTCTTAGATTATCTTAAAGAGAATGGGATTCTCCCTCAATGGACTCCACCCGGCACACCCTAACTTAATGGAGTAATCGAGAGGAGAAACTATACCTTGTTAGACATGGTATGTTCCGTGATGAGTTTTGCTAATTTACCCATATCCTTTTAGGGATACACCTTAGAAACGGCTACGAGGTTGCTAAATGTAATACCTTCAAAGTTAGTGCCAAAAACACCATATGAGATATGGCATGACAAAGCACCCTTTTACCACTATCTAAAGGTTTGGGGATCTCTCGCCTACATGAGACAAACAATGGGGGATAAATTGGATAGTAGATCCACTTTGTGCAAGTTTGTGGGATATCTAAGAGAGCTTATAGGCTATTATTTCTATGATCCCTCATAACAAAAGATTTTTATCTCGAGAAGCACTTATTTTTTAGAGAAGAAATTTCTATTGGATATAAAAGGCGTTGTTATTGAGCTTGATGATGTTCAAGACGATCAAGAAATTCTACAAATGGTGAAAGTAATAGAATTGTGAAAACCTAGTACATAACCTCTGAGAATGTTGGATTAGATCAAGGAGTAACCTGAAAGGTTCGAATTTCTTCATGAGATGGGACAATCGGATGAGGATTCAAAGACTTATGAGAAAGTTATCTCTGATATAAATTTAAGATGTTGGCTTGATGCCATGAGATTCAAAATGGACTCTATGTACTCAAATAAAGTATGAACTTTAGTAGATCCACCAAAAGAAATAGTTTCTGCTAGTTGCAAGTGGATCTATAAGCAAAAGCTTAGGATAGATGGAGAAGTAGTAACTTTTAAGGCGCGACTAATATCAATTTTGAGGAAACTTTTTCACTGATCACTATGCCTATGTTCATTTGGATCTTACTAGCCATAGCTGTATTTTATGACTATGAGATATGATAAATGAATGTGAAAACCGCTTTCCTCAATGGTGACATTGAAGAAAAAATTTATTTGGTGCAACCAAACGATTTTACATCCAAAGGGAGTGAGTAAAAAGTTTGCAAGCTCTAAAGGTTCATTTATGGACTCAAACAAGCATCCTAAAGTTGGAACATATGTTTTGACAAAATAGTCAAATCGTTTAGCTTTATCAAAAATGTGTATGAGCCATGAGTGTACAAGAAGGCTAGTGGGAGTTTAGTACAATTTATTGTGCTTTATGTTGATGACATTCTTCTTATTGAGAATGAGGTAGGAATATTAGAGTGTACTAAAGTATAGTTATCTACATAATTCTTCATGAAGAACTTGAGAGAAGCATCTTACATATTAGGAATACATATCTATAGAGATAGATTGAGGAGGATATTAGGGCTTTCCCATACCCTGTACATTGACAAGATACTAAAGAGATTTAGTATGGAAGAATCCAAGAGAGGATTCCTTCCTTTGGGATATGGCATTTGTCTCTCCAAGTCTATAGCCCTCAAAATTGAGAAAGAGAAATGAAAAATATCCCAAATACCCCATGCCTCAACAATAGGGAGCATAATGTATGTGGTTCAATATACAAGACTGAATGCGGCACACTCGCTAAGTGTTATGAGTATGTTCCAATCTAACCCCAGTAAGAGTCTTTAGATGGCCGTAAATATGATCTTTAAGTACTTGAGAAAAACTAAGGACTTGTTTTTGGTGTATGGCAATGGAGAATTGAAACTTGAAGGGTTTTTGGATTCTAGTTTCCAATTCAATATAGATAACCTCAAATCTACTTCTAGAATCATATTTTGCCTCAATGGTGGCGCAGTCAGTTGGAAAAATTCCAAACAAGACACCACGGTTGACTTGACCATAGAGATAGCATATATTACAGCTTCAAAAGATGTAAAGAAAGGTGTTTGGATGTAGTGCCTAGCGTTGCTAAGCCAATTTTTGTCTTCTGTGACAACAATAGAGCAATAGCATACGCTAAAGAGACAAGATCTCATTACTGATCCAAGCACATATTGAGATGATATCATTTGATTTAGAGATCATTGATAGAGGTGACATCCGAATGGAGAGAGTTACCTCAGAAAAGAACATAGTAATCCATTAACTGAACCCCAATCGCAAAAGGTTTTTGAAGGACATCTTGAGAAAATGAGTCTTAAGGCCATGGGGCATTCGCTCTAGGGTAAATGAGAGATTGTTAGAATAGTACTTTGGAAGCCAATGAGATTGGCCTTGTACAAACTATTACTTTGTAAAGCAATCTTGATTGAATGATATTCTCTATATGACCAACTTTATCTTATGCTTTATTATACTTCACTTACATTTGGGTGAAACCCTTAGATCACTTTAGACTGTGAAACTTGGTTTGGTGACTATAGAATAAGTCTCACACAATTGTGATCTTAAAAATTCCAAGTTATAAGATCTTATGAGATGAGGCATCTAAGATCTGGATAGACTTACACTAATAACGCAAAACTTTAAGGGTTGGAGAATGCTCCGTTCTATGAGCAATTGTATGAGATAATGTTGCATGTTAGAGAACAAGGCACTAAAGACCCACCGGAGAATCCACTAGATAGTTGAAGTGGCAAGTCAGTAGCTAATTTTTCTATTTACGCTAGTGATTATTATTAGTCCTTTGAGTTGAGGATTCATGGTAACCTTTTGTCCAATCTTTATGCTTTGACTTATCCTTGACCACTTAATGGATCTTCCAAGTTAAGATTGAGTATGAGCTACCTGGCATGGAGGTTTGTGAGATCTAAGATGAAATTCAACTCATCGCTATTGTGAAGGGCAAGTACATCTTCTATGTGTTGTATAATGATCAATTCCAAGAAATCCTTGCACAAGGTGGTTGACAATTTGGAAAAAGAGTTTTCCAAAGGTGAGGTCACAAAAATAGATTCGAACATTGAGAATAGAGACATAGTATCAAAGCTAATGGAGAACCAACAAATTTCTTTCCCTAGGTCTTTTTCGGGAGATAGGAGATGGAAGGATCGTATTTGCATGGCTTGCATAAAGCAATAATAGTTCTCCAAAATATTCATTTTGACTAATTAGTTGGGCTCTATGGGTTTGAGGTTGGACATTGACCATAGTGATTGGGTACTCTTCCATTAATGAGATTAATTGAATTAAGTCAACTAATTTAAAAACAATTTTAAACTATAATGAATATAAGATATTCAAAAATCACAAAGCATTGTGAGCTCATGTCTAATGAATGCTAAAATCTATTGAGTCACACACAAAATCCAATTAGTTTCCCAATTGATGGAGAGAATTTTTTAAAGAGTTAGAAAAGAGATCTCTCTATCCTAATGGACTAAATTTTTGTGCCAAGTTTGAAGGTCAATTTTAGCTTGATTGATTTAAGTGATAAATTGATCAACTAATTTGAGGAGTTAAATTAGATCAATAATTATGGAGTTAATTATTTGGTGCCAACATGACCATCAATTGGTCAAGTTAACTTAAAGAGTTAAGTTAACAATTAAACTTAAAGAGTTAAGCTAGATTGACTTAAAAAGTTAAGTCAAAGCATAATTAATTAAATTAAAGAGTTTAATTTGATTAATTAGGAGAAATGTATTTTTGGAGGGAAGAGTCAAATGAGATTTGAGATGGTATATTAATCAATATGAAATGAGATTCCAAATGTAATTAAGATATAAATAAAATTCAAATGAAATTTGGACTCCCTTGCCACCTTGGCATCACACAAATCCACATCAATATATAGATATAGTGTGGTACATGGCCAGAGAGAGAAAGTGGTGTGCAAAAGGTGTGAAGAATTACATTATTCATTTCTCCCTCTAAAATCAGCCCCTTGTGCAAGCTTGCATTTCATGTGTTGAAGGTTTAACTTTTCTTTCTTCCTCCTACCAATTTTTGGCCTCCTTTATCCTAATTCTATGGTTCTATTCCAACTTATGAATTAGAGAATTAAGAAAGTTTTATTGGTGTGTAGACTATCACAACAAAGGTAAGACGTGTGGTTTGCGCTGTTTCTGGAGAACTCTCTATGCGAGGTTTGACTTTGCAAATATCTCTAGGATGATCTAGATGGTTAATTGATATGAATTTTTGACTGAATATTCTATAAGGTGTTGGATATTTTTAGTAATTTTTTTGGAATTTTTGGAGGTGATTTGGTAGGGCAATTGTTGCAATACTTTTGTTGTGTCACAAGTAGATAGAATCTGGAACTAGAGAAGAGTTCACTTGTTTCATCCGGATTTGCATATCAAGGTAATTCTCTATCTAAATCTAAATCTAAGGCATTATTAGATCTATATAATACTTGTAGACACTAGTTATTTCATGTTTTAAAGTTTTGATTATAGATCCTAGTGCCTATTTTACTTTTAGCCCCCTCATGGAATATGTGATGCCAACTTGGCATCGCACTATTTGACATCTATATATAGATATAGATAGTTGGCCAGCCATAAGGAATGCTAATTGGTGTGAAGATCTCCATCATCACTAGGTCTTTGGTATTATTCCAACTGAAAGATTAGAGATTTAGGAAGATCTTATTGGTGTGTGGACTTTTTCAATAAAGGCAAGGCAAGTGACTTGCTTAATTTCTAGAGATTCATCTGCAGACGTTCCAAATGGCAAATAGATCTGAAATTTTAAATGAAAGTTCTAGAAGGTGTTGGATATCTCTATATTTGTTTTCAAAATTTTTGGAGGTGATGTGATAGGGCGATTGTTGCAATCTTCTTGCTGCCCCACAAGTAAGTAGATTCTATAATCAGTTAAATGTTCACTTGATGATTAAGATTCTATAATCCTCTATCTAAATCTTAATTATAGGAATGATTAGATCCTTGATTAGCTTGTAGGCACTGATTACTTTGTTGTTTTGGAGTTTCGATTTTAGATCCTAGTGCTTATCTTACTTTTAAGTGGTATCGAAGCCTTAATCATGCTTAGATTTAGATTTTGTTTGGCTGATTGATTTATGTGATGGATTATTCTAGATCACCATATTCTTAATTCAATTGATGGATTGGAGAATTTGGTTGATTTGTGTATGGCTCTTTGATTGATGAATTGAAAGGATGCTATTATGTGATTTAAGTGTTGATTCATGTTGTTAGTATGTTTTAATTCATAGTGATTAATGTTGAGTGTTGATTTGGTATTAATTGATGTTATATGTTGATATAGCATGATGTAATATGGCTAAAACAGTTTTGGTCATTTTTGGATTCAATTGGATTAGAGTTTGGTTGGAGATTTTTGGAGTATTTGATTTTCGCATAGACTTGAATTTTTGTAGCATGTTTAAGCACTTTAATTTTCAATTTTGAAATGAGTTTTAGATATAAAAATTGGTCCATAACATGTGATTTAATATTTAGAATGCGTTCTACAATTTTTGGTGCACAAAAGTTGAGCTAAAAATTGGCTTGACTAGCCTTTGACTCCAAAACAGAGGCTGCCGGCCATTTGTGTACAAACTGGCTTGGAAATGGCCGAGAGCTACCACCCAGCTGTGTATCAAGCATGGCCAGAAGCCACTGGTTGAGGGTTGGGCAAGTTTTAAGCCAATTTTTGGCTTCTTAAGTGGCTAAAAATGATGTTAAATCATATGTTATGGATGCACAAATGTTGTGCAAGGCTTCAAAATGTTGTTTAACATTTTTGTTACTTCTCAAAACTTGTCAAAGTTAATCTCCAATTAATGGCATAAACGTTATGCTTGGTTCAATTATTGGTTTATGAGATAATCATTGAATTGTTGGAATTAATTGTTAATTCTAGATTTACTTATTGCTCATTTAATTGTTGAATGAATGATGAATGAATGGGGATGATCATGAGTCTTTTAAATTGATTTTATTTGTTTCAAAGTTGTTGAAATAGGTTGTATTAAATGGGGCTTGCATGCCTCTTGTTCTATGTTGTAAAAGTTATGAGAGTAGAACTACTAAGTATGAGGATTTCCATTTCATCTAAATGTTGCATAGAGCAAGGAGTCCAATGGAATCGTGGAGGCCAATTGATGACCCATGAATGTATGGGATATACTCATGTAATATTTTAGTTTAATTTAACCTACTTAAAATCAACCGAAGTGATGTACCCATAGCTCTAAGTGCATCACTTGGTTAGGCTTATGATTATCCCACCCTAGGAGTATGCTATGCGCATTTATTTATTTACACTTTTCATATCCTGTTGGTGTATGAGATGCATGACTAGGATATAAAGAACATAAATAAGAAGATAAAAATGATGAGATCTTTACAAGGAACGCCACATTTTTGGCAAATCAACATTCATTATTAATCACTATGAATTAAAACATACTAACAATATGAATTAACACTTAAATCACATAATAGCATGCGTTCAATTGATCAATCAAGGAGCCACACACAAATCAACCAAATTCTCCTATCCATCAATTGAATTGAGAATATGGTGATCTAGATTAATGCATCACATGAATTAATCAGCCAAACAAAATCCAAATCTAAGCATGGTTAAGACTCTGATACCACTTGAAGGTAAGATAGGCACTAAGATCTAATATCAAAACTTCAAAACATCAAAGTAACCAGTGCCTACAAGCTAATCAAGGATCTAATCTTGTCTATGATTCAGATTTAGATAGAGATTACTTTGATGAGCAAATCCAAGGAGTATTAGGTGAACACTTCACTAGTTCTAGAATCTGCCTACTTCTGGTGCAATGAGAAGATTGCGACAATCGCCCTATTGAATCACCTCCAAAAATTCAAAAAAATATATATGGATCTATCCAACACCTTTTTGAGCTTCTAGTTAAAATTTTAGATTAACTGGCTCTCTAGAACATCCTAAAAAAAATCATAAATTCAGACCTCGAGCAAATGGATCTCTAGAAAATGAGCAAGTCACATGCCTTACCTATATTGTAAAGATCCACACACCAATGAGATCTTTTTAAATCTCTAGTCTATGGTTTGGAGTAAAGCCAAAGATGTTCTAATGGTGGAGTTTGAATTTGGAGCAGGAAAATAAAGAAAGAAGCTTAGCCATCAACACATGAAATGCTAGCTTGCAAATGTTTTTGGAGGGAAATGAAGAATCTAATTCTTCACACAAATTAGTATTCATTTAGCCGGCTGGCACTCTATATTTATATATAGATGTGGAATAGTTTGATGCGAAGGTGGAATCACACATTCCATGAGGGGGGTGGCCAATGGGAAAGGGTGTTTAGGTGGCAAAAATTGAATCCAAACTCATTTGAATTTTATTTACATCTTAATTCATTTGGAATCTCATTTCAAATTAATTAAGATGCCATCTGAAATCTCATTTGAGTCTTCCCTCTAAAATTCATTCTTCCTTAATTAATCAAATTAAACTCTTTAATTTAATTATCTATCCTTTGACTTAACTCTATAAGTCAAACTAGTTTAACTCCTTAAGCTAAATTCATTAACTTAACTCCTTAAGTTAACTTAACCAATTTATAATGGTCATGATGGCACTAAATAATTAACTACTTAATTATTGGTCTAATTTAACTTTTAAATTAATTGATTAATTTAACACTTAAATCAGTTAAGTTAAAATTGATCTTCAAACTTGTCCCCAAAAATCGATCCATTAAAAGACATCATTTTCTAACACCTTAGAAAATTCTCTCTGTTAATTAAGAAGATAATTGGATTTTGTGTGTAACCTAATAATATGTTCTACCATTCATTGGACATGAGCTCACAACTCCTTGTGACTTTTGAAAATCTTATATTAAGTTTAGTTTAAAACTCCTTTTAAACTAGTTGATTCTATTTAATTAATCTCATTAATTGAAGAATACTCAATTTCTATAGTCGATGTCCAACCTCAAGCCCATGGATCCCAACTAATTGTCCGAAATGAATATTTTAGAGAACTATCATCGCTATATATATGCCATGCAAATATGGTCTTTTCGTCTCCTATCTCCTGAAAGAGGCCTAGGGCAAAATATTTGTCGACTTCTGAATAGCCTCAATGCTATGCCTCTATTCTTAATGTTCGATCCCTATTATGTAACCTTGCCTTTGAAAAACTCCTTTTCCAATTGTCACACCACCTTGCATAAGAATTTTTAGGAATCGATCATCATAGAATACATAGGAGATGTACTCGCTCTTCACAACATCAAGGAGTCGAATTCCATCTTAGATCTCACAAACCTCCATGCCAAGTAGCTCATTCCCAATCTCAATTTGAAAGATCCGCTAGGTGGTTAAGGAAGAGTTAAAGAATGAGGATTGAACATAAGTTTACCATGGACCCTTAGGTTAGAGGACTAATAATTTGCATTAGCATAAGCAAGAGATCTAGCCACTGCTGACTTGCTAAAATAGCTATCTATTAGATTTTTAAGTAGGTCTTTAGTACCTTGTTCTCTTACAAACACCTACTAACATACACCCATATCTTATATAGTTGCTCATAGAATGGAGCAATCTCCAACCCTTGGATTTATGCATCATTAGAGCAAGTCTATTTGGATCTAGATGCCCTATCTCATAAGATCTTATGACTTGAAAGACTTAAGATTGCGACCATGTGAGACTTATTCCATGATCACCAAACCAAGTCCCATAGTCATAAGTGATCTAAGGGCTTCATCTAAATGCAAGTGAAGTGAAACAAAGCATATGACGAAGATGGCCATATAATGAATATCATTCAATCAAGATTGTACCATGAGTGAAATAGTTTACAAGGCTAATCTTATTGGCTTGCAGGGCATTATTCCAACAATCTCCCACTTACCCTAAAGTTAATACGTTGTGGCCTTAAAACCCATCTTCATAAGATGTCCTCCAAAGTCCTTTAGCTTTTAAGGGTTAATATAGTGGTTTTACTATATTTTCTTCTAAGGTAACTTTTATCCACTCAATTATCACCTCTATCAATTATATCATATATCAATTGATAATGCATTTAACATATGTGCATCACTAATGAGATCTTGGCTTAAGTTTTAAATTATCTTCTAAAGATAATCATAGGTTCATGCATGCTAGGCACTATATCCAACCCTTGGATGAAGTTTTTATCCAAATACCTTTCTTTGTGGTTCCCAAAACCATAAATTATTTCACCTTAGTGGTTATCTAGCCCCTGGTGTCTAGTTGGAACTCTTTCAACACACCATGCCACCATTAAGGCAATATATATATATATATATATCCAAAATTGGATATTAGGTCATCTATATTAGATTGGAAACCAGAATTCGAAAACCCTTCAAGTTTCAATTCTTCATTGGTGTATATTAAAAACAAGTTCATAGTTCTTCTCAATTCTTTTAGGATTGTTTTAACGATTTTCTAGTGATATTTACTGATATCGAATTGGAACCTATTTGTAACGCTTAGCATGTGTGCCACCACATTTGGCCTTGTACAATGAACGACTTACAATTATGCTCTATGTAGTAGACGCATAAGGCATATGGGACATTTATGTCTCTCGTTGATAGGTTAAGGGGCCATATACTTGGAGAGATGAAGATCACATCCTAAAAGGAGGAATCCCCTCTTAGATTCTTCCATACTAAACCTCTTTAGTATTTTATTCAATGTATGTGATTTGGAAAAGTCCTAGCATCCTCGCTAATCTATCTCTATAGATACGTATTCCCAGTATACAAAATGTATTTCCCAAGTCCTTCATGGAGAATTGTATAGATAACCATGCTTTATTATACTCTAACATTCCTACCTCATTCCCAATGAAAAGGATGTCATCGACACAAAGCACAATAAATTGTACGTTACTCCTATTAACCCTTTTTGTACTCACATAGTTTATACATATTTTTGACAAACCCAAATGATTTCATTATTTTGTCAGAACACATCAAAAAGATGAGGAGTCTGATCCTTATTAGATCTCATAAACCTCCATGTCTAAGAAGCTCGTGCCCAATTACCATTGTAATCTCCACTAAGTGGCTAAGTGGAGTTAAAGCATGAGGACCTAAATATAATGTTACAATGGATCCTCAAGTCAAAGGACTAATTATATGCACTAACGTAAGTTGGAAAACTAGCCACTACCAACTTGTCACTACAGTTGTCTAGTAGCTTTTTTGGGTGGGCCTCCAATGCCATGTTCTCTAACAAATGCCTTCTAGCATCCATCCATATCATATATGGTTTGCTCATGGAGTAAAGCGACATCCAACCTTTGGATTATCTATCGTTAGTGCAAGTTTATCCGAATCTAAGGTGCCTTATCTCATAGGATTTTATGACTTAGGATATTTAAGATTACGACCATGTTAGACTTATTCTAGGTTCACCACTTAGTGCGTGATCAAGTCCCATAGTCTTATGTAATCTAAAGGCTTCAACCATATGCCAGTGAAGTAATATAAACATATAATAAAGATGGCCATTTATGAGAATATCATTCAATCAAAATTGTATCAAGAGTGAAATAGTTTACATGCCAATCTTGTTGGCTTGAAGGGCACTATTCCAACAAAGTTGAACTCTTACTTTTTGGTTGAAATCTTTATCAGAACACCTCAACCCCCTGAGGATTCTATAGTTCAAAAATTAGCCCAATCAGAACACTAGAAGGTCTACCAAAACTTACTGAAAAGGCTGCTAGAAATTGTTTCAACAAGAGCAAAAGTAGAATAACCCAAATGATTTGCCTCTAATGAAATAGTACACACACCATAGCAAGGACCTATTCTCTACAACATAGCTAGAGATATCTATAGAGAATTTAGGAGAGAAGGCTAGAAAATATATAGGTGGAAGATGAATGACATTGGAGAGAATAATGGGAATGCTAACAAATTAGATGCTCACTACTCAAGTTTGTTGGGAGAATAATCACAACTTGCTTGAAAATTACCAAGTGGCCGCCCACTCTCCTCCTATGTCTATATATAGGAGTAGGATGGTGTGTGGTCATACACCATCCTCAAGGAGAGGGTGCCAAGTGTCCATGCCAAAGTGGCCACCAACATTTAGTGATAATAAATAAGAATATTAATTGAAGCTTACATTTCATCTCATGAAATATCTGCCAATCAAATTCCAATTCCTTATTAAATGAACCCATCATTTAATTATTCTCTCCAAAATTAACTCTTCACTTTAATTAAATTAAACACTTTAATTTAACTAATAATGCTTTGACTTAACTTTTAAGTCAAAGTGCCTAACTCTTTAAGCTAGTCAAAATTGATTTAACTATTAAATCAACTAGACTGATTAATAATCGTGTGACTGTAGACGGCTTAATTTTTGGGCCAATTAAAAAATGACATGTGTAAATAATATA
>JACGDI010005831.1:2783111-2797443 GCA_014898725.1 Jacaranda copaia
TATTTTTCTTTGTCTTGTGATTTAATTTTGCAGACAACGAAATTTGTGTGAATAGTGACATCAATTAATTACTCTTAATCAATTGATCTTAATTTAACTCTTAAATTAATTTGACCAATTTAACACTTAAATTGATCAAGTCAAAATGTCTACAATTTTGCCTCATCCAAAATTGGTCATGAGTATTCTAACACTTATAAAATTCTCCTTCATTCAATAGGTCATGCTAATGGCTTTTGTGCGTGACCCATTAGGGTCTACCATTCATTGGACATGGGTCTACAATTCCTTGTGACTTATGGAATATCAAATATTCATAGTGACTTAAACTTTTTTAAACTAAGTGATTCAATTTAATTAATCTTATTAATTGAAGAATATCTAATCTCCATGGTCGATGTTCAACTTCAAACTCATGGAGCCCAACTAATTAGCCAAAATGAAAGCTCTTGAAGAACCACTCTAGCATTACGCATACTATGCAAATACGATCTCTTCATGTTCTATCTCCCAAAAGAGACATAGGGTAAGATATTAGTCAACTCCTTAATAGCCTTGATACTATGCTTCTATTCTTAATGTTTGATTCCCTTTGTGACTCCCTAATATTGGGCTACTGAACTTTGGGCTTGAACCCACGCCACACCCACCGGCCCACCCACAAATTGGTAGCAAGGCCTAGCACTTATCCATAAGCGCGTAGCAAGGGCCCCAAACACCCACCGGCCCACCCGTAAGCTGGCAGTAGGGCTTAGTGTGCACTAGCCCATTCACAAGTGTGTAGTAGGGTTGTCCAAGTGCCTACTGGCCCACCCACAAGCAAAATTGTCCCAAACTACTGACAGTAGGGCTCGATCCCACACAAGCATACAGTATGGCCTAGTGCCCACTGACTTACTCGCGAGCTGGCAGAAGGGCACAACACCCACTCACCTGCAAGCTGGCAGTAAGGCCTAGTGCCCACAGGCCCACTCGTAAGGCAAATCTTCCTAAACTGCTAGTAGTAGGGCTTGATCCCTCTCTAGTGTCCACCTACAAGCACCTGCCAGCAAGTATCTAACCATCTTAGCTGCATCCTCTAAAGGTTAACTTTGGCATTTGCTTAATTACTTATTCATCGCTTCCATATAGAGCTCTCTAGCAATTTCACACGTTATCAAGAAAAAATTATTTTATTTTTAAAAGTAAAATAATAATTATCATTTAAATAAATAAAATAAGAGTATCAAATAGTGAACTAAAAAACTTAAACAGAAAATATGGGATAATTATATAACATTGTAGCATGAAGCAAAGAAATTTTATTATATATATGTATATATAAATTGTTAGGTATAGGAGTAATATTTTTGTATTGTGAGTTATTGGTAAAGAAAATACTATAATAATTTATTTTATCAATCAAAATATATTATATTAACATATAAGTAGAAAAATAGACTAAGGAGGTGTTTGGCTATGTTTTTAATGAAAACATATTTTAAGAATTTTTTTAAGCTTATACAAATATAGGATTTTATCTTTTAAAGTAAGATTTGCAATGTATGAATAAAATAAAAACTTAAAATTCATACGGTTTAAATTATTATAGGAATATATTTAAATTTTAAAATAAGCAAATACCTCTTTACGTTTTGTAGAAGAGCTTATAATATAAAACACTTTATTTTAGAAATTTATAAAAAAATATATTTGTAAAAAATAATTGGTATTACATATATATATATATAAATTGTGGACAAAATCCTTTAAAGTAGAAAACAAAGGGCAATCTAATAAGCAAAAGAAACAATATTATCAATTGCGGCGATTTAGAAAAATTAGCACGACGTTATTCATTCAGGAAAAGTTATACTAACCGCTGCCATTTATTACAAATTCCATGGTGGTTTTTTGAAGCCATTGCTAAATGGCTAATTTAGCGGTGGTTTAGATAAATCGTCGCTTAACCATTGTCAAATTACTATTTTGCTTCGATTGAGACAAACCATCGCAAAATATATGCCACGATTAACTTATTTTCTTGTGATGTATATATATATACTATATATTTATATAAGTATGAATAAAAAATTATATTATATATATTTATAAATATTAAATATTATTTAATTCAAACTAAATAAATAGAAAATAGATCAAAATAAATGTAATTTAATAATAAAAATAGATAAGAATTGATAAATTTATATATATGTATATGATATATGTGAATAAGTATAAATAGAAAAAATAAGCATACATGTATGAATAATTAGAAAGAAAAAAGATAAAAATAAAAATTATTTAAAATTTTATAGATAAATATATATGTATAAAATGAGAATATATGAAATAATGAGAAATTTTGATTTTGATTATTTGAAAGGTTAACAACTGTTTTTGTTATTCACTTTTTTTTTGTTATTTGTAAAATATAATATGAATATCCAATTATATTTATACAAAAATTTGAGAATGAACACAACAATTTGTTTTTTCTATATTTTATTTTACATTCTAATTTCATCCTCATATTTTGTCACTAATTCATATTTTAAAATCAATTATAACTTTTTAATTATTTTATCAATTTACTATAGTTTTAACTTTTTATGGCTAATGTCAAACTCCTTTCTTCACTTAATTATTCAATAACTAAGTTATGAGTCAAATTAAAAGATTTCTATTAACTTATATACTAATATTGATTTTAACTTTATAATTATTTTATATATTTATTTTAATTTATAATTTTTTTAATCTTTACTATCATAATTTTGTCTTAACTTAATTATTTTTAATCAAAGATTAAAATTAAATAAGATCATTTTTAAATTCTTAGTAGCCAATATATTATCTAATTCTTTATATTTCAAGTTTTAACTTAATATATATACTTATTGTCTTTGAAATTTAAAGTAATTTTAAAGTATTATAATTTAAAGTTTTTTTCCCTAATCAATATTGCATTCTATATTATTCTCAGATATTTTATTTTTTAATGCAACTATATGTTGATTTTTGATTGCATAATATTTTCTTCTTTTTAATAAAGTATAAAATAATATTCATAGACTTTTATTTTTGGAATGATTTTTTTTAACTTCTCATTGAATAATCTTGAAATTTATTGTTCATAACATCATGTATATGAGATGTTTTTATATGTTTCACATTTTTAAATATTAAATTTTGAAGTTTTAAATTTAATTTTACTTGATCATTTTTTGAAGTAATATTTAATTTTACTAATCACTTGACCACTTTTTGTGATATTTTTATTTTTATGTTGTTATTTTTAATTGTATTTATAATTTAACAATTATATTAACATATATAGTAATTTTAAAGAATCCGTGCATATTATAGAGATAATACTAGTAGTATAAATATATATAGATATATATATATATATTTGATTGGTTAGTAGTGTAAATATATTCAATAACTTAACTTATTTATCAACTTATAATTGAACAAACACACAATTTATTTATTTTAAAGTGAAGAGATTTACCTTCAAGATTGAGTAGTTTAGATTACCCCATAAAAATGAATGGCTTGGATTTTTTTTTTGTTTTTTTTTTGTTTAATTATTAAATGGGCAATTACTAAAATGCCCTTTAAATTGGCCGGATATGTTATCAAAGGATAGCCAAAAAGATGAGATTGAAGTTGGTTAAAAGTATAAGAATGATTTTCCAATTGAGTTAAAACCTCATGGATGAAAATAAATTTTACCCAATTTATTTATAGAAATTTCACAAATTTTGAAATGCCCAGTCAATCTTCATTAAAAAATTTT
Organism: Jacaranda copaia; assembly: GCA_014898725.1. NCBI lineage: Eukaryota > Viridiplantae > Streptophyta > Magnoliopsida > Lamiales > Bignoniaceae > Jacaranda > Jacaranda copaia. Next base: position 2,786,899 of record JACGDI010005831.1, read on the forward strand.
AAAAAAATAATAAAAAAATTTAAAAATATACTACAAAATTCTCATAAAAAATTAAAAATTTTGTAGATCAATATAAATATCATATAAATATATATAATATCAAATTTATGTTTTTTGATTAATAAATTATTTATTTTGATTGATAAATAAATTTAACTTTTTTAATTTTTATATATACACCCATCAAGGTCTCATAGGGTTCAAACTCTAGTTCTCACACATTTTGACTTATTTATTTTTTATTAATTAATAAATTTAATGAAATTAGTTTAAATTAGGGACTGTTTGTTTATGAATTGGAGCATTTTATCAAAATATTTTAGCTAAATGGTTTTTTGGATGTAAGGTTGGAGAATGTGATGGTTGTTTGTTTGAATTTTGGGTGGTAGGTGGAAAATGAATTTGGAGAAATTTAATGAAAAAATTAATTTTTTCATCCTATAAGTTTATTTGATTTTCAGTTTCATCCTATAATTTACATAATTAAAAAGGTAGCCCTATAAGTGTGAAAATTTTGGCACATTTAGTTCAAAGTTACCAAAATTGCCAAAAATTGCCCATAAATACTAATGTGGCATGCCGAAAGATTTTAAAATTGGGGATTTTGCTTATGTGGCACCTAATTGAATTTTTTTGCCATGTTGGAAAAAAGTAATTAAAAATTAAAATAATTTAAATATATATAAATAAAAAATAAATAAACTAAAAATATAAAAAAAAAAAAAAAAAAAAAAAAAAAGAAAGGAAAGGGAAAAAAAATGAAATTCCTCCCACGGCCCCACCCCTTGGCCAATGAGCCGTGGTAGCCACCTGGCTAAATCTAGCTAGGCGGCCGCCATGTTTGCCTTTCCCCCCCATCCCTTGGCCGATTGGCCTTCCCCTCCCCCCCACCATCTATTGGCCGGATGGTCATGGCATCTCCTGGTCAGGCGGCCAAGCTTCCAAGCGAGGCTTGGAAGCTTGCTAGTGGCCAATGGTTGCCTGGCCAAGGTTGTCATAGTGGCCGGGTGCTTGGGGAGCGGTGGGCCAGTTGACGGCAATAAGGCCTGGGGTAGTTAGCTTGTTGCTGTGTTTGGGGTAGGGGTGGGGGTGAGGGTGGTTGGAATGTATGTATATGTATGTGTATATATGTATATGGTTATATATGTGTATAATAAAATATTATATATTTATAAAAATATTTATTTGTATAAATATACTAGCATATGCCCAGTGCGATGCACCAAAAATAATTATATAATTGTATAATTTATTGTATAATAATATTTATTTTACTTTATATAAATGAAACATATATTGTAATTATTCTTAGCATTTACTAAGAGAAAATCTATTACTATTTAAACAAAGTAATATGAATATTTCAATTAAAAATATTATGTTCGAAGATAAGTTATACTTAAATAAACATGACTTGATATTTTAGTTATAATAGATAAGTTGAATGTATTAAAATGAAATATAAAAATAAATAAACAATCAATGAAATGTTTTCAACTAAATTAAAATTTTCAAAATTTTAAGATTATAGCATTTGGCTGAAATTGCCCAATTAGAATTAAAATTGCATAATTACAGTCTCACGACATTGTGCTATATATAATAGTATAGATGTGTATACATATGTGTGCATACTATATGTGTATATATGTATAAATGTGTTGGCATGTATGTGTAATATACATATCATATTTATAAAAATATATGTGTATGTATCCATGTCAACAAAATTTCCTTCCAACATGGAAAAAAAGGCCACATTAGCAAGAAACTTGCCACATAAGCAAAATCCCCAATTTTAAAACTTCCGGCGTGCCACATTAGCATTTTTGGTGCTTCGGACTAAATGTGCCAAATTTTTCATACTTATAGGACTAACGTTTTAATTATGTAAATTATTGGATGAAATTAAAAATTAGGTGAATTTATAGGACGAAAAAAATTAATTTTCCAAAAAATTATTTATTTATTTGTGTTTTAGGAGGAAACACAATATTATATCAATAAATTTTTTATTTGGTTGGTAGGGTGAAATTGACATTTTAAACTTACTATTGTTTGTATGATATTTTTAGATTGTATTTGAAGGTTTGTGTGGCACTAGGATCTAAATATTAAAAAAAAACTAAACAAACTAGCCCACACAGCACCTCAAGGATCTATACGTGCATAGAATTCAGATTTAGAAGAGGAAAAATATCTAGGTGAAAGCAAAAAATTTGAAGAGCAAGAAAACTCTATTCAACCATCAAATTGGCTCTTCACCGGCGCAGCAGAATCACCACAAAATTTTCCCATTGATGGACTCCTCCATTTTTGCTGAACTTTTTACTAGAACTCCTAAACCCTTTGAAGATTCTTTAGTTCAAATTTTAAGCCAATCAAAACACCAGAGGTACTCCCAGAAGAAGCAAAAATCAGCTGTTAGAAACTGCTCTAGTCAAGAGCAAAAGCAACCAAAATAAATTGTCCCTAATTTAAACGTCTACACACCAAATCTATAGCCTATTCTTTATAGAAAGGCTAGAAAATCTATAGAGAATGAGGGGAGGAAGGCTAGGAATATTGATGTGGAAGGAGAGAGTGATGGGAGACTAAAAACTTAGATTCCCACTACATAATATTATTGGGAGAAAATCACACAAAATTTACACACCTCACATACATCTATCCAGCCACTCTACCATATCTATATATAGAAGTGGTCACACACCTCCCACAGGGAGGTGATTGCAAGTGTCCTTGCTTTGGTGGCTACTAACTTTGTGATTAGCGAATTTGATTGAAGCACAAATTTCATCAAATGAAATGTCTTGCAATTAAATTCTAATTCTTATTAAATGAACTCTTCATTTAATAATTCTCCCAAAATTTATATATCTAACTTAATTAAATTAAACACTTTAATTTAATTAATAATCATTTGACTTAACTTTTAAGTCAAAGCGCTTAACAATTTAAGTTAGTTAAAACTAACTCAACCTTTAAATTAATTTTGACCAATTGATAGTCATCTAAAATCAATTAATTAACTTTTAATTAATTGATCTTAATTTAATTCTTAAATTAATTTGATCAATTTAATAATTAAATTAATCAAACCAAAATGACTACAATTTTGCCTCTTCCAAAATTGGTCATAAATTTTTTAACTCTTAGAAAATTCACCTTCCTTTAATAGACCATGTCATTAGATTTGGTGTGTGACCCATTAAGTTCTTCCATTCATTGGATATGTGTTCACAACTCCTTGTGACTTTTGGAATACCAAATATTCACTTTAGTTTAAACTCCTTTAAACTAAGCGATTCAATTCAATTAATCTCATTAATTAAAGAGTACCCAATCTTCATGGTCGATGTCCAACCTCAAGCCCATGGAGCCTAACTAATTAGCCAAAATGAATGCTCTTGAAGAATTATTCTAGCATTACGAGTACCATGTAAATACATTCTTTCCGTCTCCTATCTCCCTAAAAAATGCCTAGGATAAGATATTTGTCAGCTCCTTAATAGCTTCAATACTATGCTTCTATTCTTAATGTTCTATTCCCTTTGTGACCTCATCTTTGGAAATACCTTCCAAAATTGTGACATCACCTTGTGCAAGGATTATTTGGAATCAATCATTATAGAAAACATAAAAGATGCACTCGCTCTTCACAAAGTTGGATTTCATTTTAAATCTCATAAACCTCCATGCCAAAGTAGCTCATACCCAATCTCAACCCCAAAGACCCGCTAAATGGTCAAGAAAGAGTCAAAGCATGAGGACCAGACACAAGGTTACCATAGACCTTCAGGTTAGAGGACTAATAATATGCACTAGCATAAGTAGGAGAACTAGCTACTATCGACTTGCCACTACGGCTATCTAGTGGATTCTTCAGTGGGTCTTTAGTACTTTATACTCCAATAAGCACCCATAGCTCATATAGTTGTTCATGGATAGAGCAATCTCCAATCCTTAGATTTACGCATCGTTAGTGCAAGTCTATTTGATCTTAGATTCTTTATCTTATAAGATCCTGTGACTTGAAAGATTTAAGATCAAGATCATGTGAGAGTTATTCCATGGTCACCAAACTGAGTCCTGTAGTCATAGGTGATCTAAGTGCTTCATCCAAATGCTAGTGAAGTAAGACAAACTATAAGATAAAGATGGCCAAATAAAGAATATCATTCAAACAAGATTGTACCATGAGTGAAATAGTTTACAAGGCCAGTCTCATTGGCTTGCAGGGCACTATCCCAACAATCTCCCACTTTTCCTAAAGCTAATGCCCTGTGGCTTTGAGACCCATCTTCATAAGATGTCCTCCAAAGACCTTTAGCTTTTAGGGGTCAATACAACAGTTCTGCTATATTCTCTTCTAAGGTGACTTTTATCTACTAAGTTGTCTCCTCTATGAATTGATATCATATATTAAATGATAACGCATTTAATGTGTTTGGATCACTAATAAGATCTTGGCTTAAGTCCTGAATTATTTTCCAAAGACAATTGCAGGCTTATGTACGCTAGGCACTACATCTAACCCTTGGATGAAATTTTTATTGAAATACCTTCTTTGTGGTTCCCAAAACCATAAAGTATTTCACCTTAGTGGTTATCTAGGCCATGGTGTCTAGTTGGAACTCTTCCAACACACCATGTTGCCATTAAGGCAAAATATACATCCAAAAGTAGATATTAGATTATCCACATTGGATTGGAAACTAATATCCAAAAACTTCATGAGTTTCAATTCTCCATTGTCATATACCAAAAACAAGTTTTTAGTCTTTCTTAAGGATTGTTTAAGCAGTCATCCAATGACATTCATAGGGATTCGATAGGAACATACTCGTAACACTTAATGAGTGTGCCACATCCAATCTTATACATTGAATGTCATACAATTATGCTCTATGTAGCAGATGCATTAGGTATGTGGAACATTTTATATCTCTCGTTGATAGTCTAAGGGGCCATAGACTTGGAGAGATGAAGATCACGTCCCAAAAGGACAAATCCCCTCTTAGATTCTTTCATACTAAACCTCTTTAGTATCTTGTTCAATGTAAAAGATTTGCAAAAGCCCCAACATCCTCCCTGATTTATCTCTATAGGTATGCATTCCTAATACGTAGGATGCCTCTCTCAAATCCTTCATAGAGAATTAAGTAGATAACCATGCTTTGGTGCAGTCTAACATTCCTACCTTATTCCCAATGAGAACGATGTCATCAATGTAAAGTACAATAAACTGTATACTACTCCTACTAGCCTCTTGCACACACATGGTTCATACATATTTTTAACAAAGCCAAACAATTTGACTTTCTAATCAAAATGTATGTTCCAAGTTTGGAATGCTTATTTGAGTCTATAAATGACCTTTCGAGTTTGCAAACCTTTTGCTCACTCCTCTTAGATGTAAAACCTCATGGTTGCTACATATGAATCCTCTCTTCAATATCTCCATTGAGGAAAGTGGTTTTTACATCCATTTGCCATGCCTCGTATTCATAATATATAGCTATGGCAAGTAAAATCTAAATGGCATTAGGCATAACAATCGGTGAAAAGGTTTTCTCAAAATCAATATTGGATCTTTAAGTGTAACCTCTTGCCACTAGTTGCACTTTAAAAGTCACCACTTCTCCATCCATTCCAAGCTTTCACTTATAGATCCATTTGCAACCAATGAGGAACTATTCCCTTTGGTGGATCTACCAAAATCCGTACTTTGTTTGAGTACATGGAGTTCATTTTAGATCACATGGCTTCAAACCAACATCCTGAATCTATGTCCAACATAGTTTCCTCATAGGTCTTCAAATCTCATCTGATTGACCTATCTCATGAAAAAATCCAAACTTTTCATGTTACTTCTTAATCCTATCCGATCTTCTTAGTGGTTGTGTATTAGGCTCTTTCATATTTATTTGTTTTTACCACTTGTAGGATTTATTGATTGTTTTGAACTTCACTAAGTTCAATTACAATGCCTTTTCTATCTTATAGAAATTTATTTTCCAAAAAGACGGTATTCCTTAAAACAAATATATTTTGTTCCGAGGGATCATAAAAGTAATAACCTATAAACTCTCTTAAGTATCCTACAAACTTGCACAAGGTAGATCTACTATCCAACATATCTCCCATTGTCTATCTCATGTAGACAGGAGATCCCCAAACCCTTAGATAGTAGTAAGAGGGTACTTTGCCATGCCATATCTCATATGGTGTCTTCAACATCAACCTTGAAGATCCTATGTTTAGTAACCTCATCTCCATTTCTAAGACGTATCCCCAAAAAGATATAGACACACCAAAGAAGTTTATCGTGGAATATACCATGTCCATTAAGGTATGGTTTCTCCTCTTGGCTACTCCATTTGGGGTGTGCTGAGTAGAGTTCATTGAGAGAGAATCTTATTCTCTTTTAGATAATCTAAGAATACGGTACTTAAGTATTTTTTCTTTCAATCCAATCAAAGGGGTTTAATACTAGGTCCCTTTTGCTTTTCTATTTCATTGTTATACTCTTTGAACTTTTCAAAGGTCATGGACTTGTACTTCATAAGATACATTTGTCTGAATTGACTATTACCATTAGTCAAGGCGATGCAGTAAGAATAGCCTCATCTCCCACTAACTCTTAGTAGACCACAAACATCCATATGGATCAAATCTAAAATTTTTTTGTATGACCCATGAATTTTCTAACTCTTAGAAAATTCACCTTCCTTAAATAGATCATGTAATTAGCTTTTGTATGTGACCCCTTAGGTTCTACCATTCATTAGACATAGGCTCACAGCTCCTTGTAACTTTCAGAATACCAAATGTTCACTTTAGTTTAAACTCCTTTAAACTAAGTGACTCAATTTAATTAATCTCATTAATTGAAGAATACCGAATCTCCATAGTCAATGTCCAACCTTAAGCACATGGAGCCCAACTAATTGGTCGAAATGAAAGCTATTGAAAAACCATTCTAACATTATGCGTACCATATAAATTTGGTCTTTCCGTCTTTTATCTCTCGAAAGAGGCCTAGAGCAAGATATTTGTTGGCTCCCTAATAGCCTCAATACTATGTTTTTATTCTTAATATTCGATTCTCTTTGTGACCTCACCTTTGGAAAAACCTTCCCAAATTGTCATGTCACCTTACACAAGGATATCTTGGAATCAATCATTATAGAACATATAGGAGATGTACTCGCCTTTCACAAAAATAAAGAGTCGGATTCCATTTTGAATCTCACAAACCTCCATGTCAAGTGGCTCATATCCAATTTCAACCCAAAAGACCAAGTAGGTGGTCAAGGAAAAGTCAAAGCATGAGGACCGGACATAAGGTTACCATAGATCCTCAAGTTAGAGGACTAATAATATGTACTATCGTAAGCAGGAGAACTGACCACTATCGACTTGCCACTATGGCTATTTAGTGGATTTTCTGATGGGTCTTCAGTACCTTATCCTCTAACAATCACCCACTAATATGCACTCGTATCTCATACAGTTGCTCTTGGAATAGAGTAATTTCCAATCCTTGGATTTATGCATCGTTAGTGTAAGTATATCCGGATCTTAGATGCCCCATCTCATAAGATCTTTTGACTTGGAAGACTTAAGATCATGATAGTGTGAGATTTATTCCATGGTCGCCAAACTAAGTTCCATAGTCATAAGTAATCTAAGGGCTCCATCCAAATGCTAGTGAAGTGAGACAAAGCATAAGATGAAAATGGCATATAAAAAATATCATTTAATCAAGATTGTACCATAAGTGAAATAGTTTACAAAGTTAGTCTCATTGGTATGCAAGGCTCTATTCCAACAGTATTTTTTTAAAATTATTTATTTTAGTTAATAAATATTTTTTTATATTTAATAAATATATTCAACTTAATCTAATTAAATTATTTTAGATATAATTATTTTTTAATATTATTGAGATGTAATTTAAAAACAAAATCATATTTAATTAAGAGATGGATTTGATTTTTATTTTTATTTTATAATCAATAAATATGTTTAATTAAATTTGATTAATTTATTTAGATATGTTGATGATTTTAAATTTTTATTTTTTTTAATTCAACTTAAATTCAAAGATTATTTAATATTTAAAAAAATTATTAATAAAATTATTTAAATTTATTTTGAGTAATTTAAATAATATTGAAGTTAAACAAAATCATGCTAAAGTTACAAATATGTCCATGGGTATTTATATCTGAAAAATAATCAAAGAAAATTTTGAAAGATATTTTTGAATTTCAATGTAAATTTTCAACGGCATCTACAAATTTGTTAAGGATGCTAACAGTTCCTCAAATATTTAATTAAATATATAGGGACAAAAATAATTTTATTAAACTTATAACTATATTACTAAGTTTATATCACAATGTCATGAGTATTTCAAAATTTTCAACTATATTAAAGTTATACAAGTTGATCAATTTCAAAACAATTTGCATTAATTAAGTGTAGAAAAATTTCAATAAATGCATTTTCAAATTGTCCACATCAATATATTATTAGTATAGAATATCTTAATTTTAAAATGAAATTAATTACATATAAAGACTAAAGTTTCCAGAATTATAAAAAATTTTTCTAAAATATTTTTATTCAAAAATAAAGTCCTGATAAATAATAACAAAGAATAGAATTATATTTTTAACCCCATAATAATACGTCATAATTCATCGTATAATATAAGATAAAATAAATAATTTTTGTATATACTATTTATACACAAAATGGAGGGTGGAGCAAAAATTTGGAGGGAATAAAAAAACAATAGGAAAATTCATTTTTGGACGGAAACTTATTTTGTGAAGGAAATATAATATGTAAACTAAACTAATTCTTAAGAACAACTTGTTCAGGTCCATGAAAGTTAATAACCATTACATTTAATAATATACTTTAAGTTAATACTTTTTTTTACACCATATTAGACCATGAAAATTATCTTCATTTTAGCAATATATATAGTAAAACATACACATAATTAACATATAGATATCTATAAGTTATAAAAATCTTTAACTAGCCAATACAATGATTAAAAAACTAAATGTAACATTAATAGGCCTAACTTTTAGAGACCATTTTCTTTTCATTAAGTATTATGGTAAACTAAATTTCTTTCTTTTCTTTTTCTATTCAAGTATGTAATCTTTAACTATTTATTTTAAGAAGTTTTTTGAATTTTTTTAAAAGAATATTGTAATAAATTATAATAAAAAATTAAATTCTTAAGCATCAAAATTTATAAGTCCAAATTATATGTTATTTAACTATAATAGAAAATTATTTAATAATTTAAAAAATTATATGTCAATTCACCATATAATCTAAGATAAAAGAAATTATGTTTGCTATAAATTATTTATACAAAATAAATGGAGGAGCTAAAATTTAGAGGAATCAAAATAATGAAGAGAATTCATTATTATTAGAGGGAATCAAATTTTTGGAAGAAATCAAATTAAATTATTATGTCAAACTAATAATAAAAATAATTGTTAATATTTTTTATGGGCCAAATTTTGGAGGGAATACAAAATTGGAGGGAATTAAAATTGCATTGCCATCCAAATTCGTTAAATAAATTTATACATATGTATAAAATATGAATATATGAAATAATAAGACATGAAAAATAATGATAAATTTATATATGTATAAAATGAGAAATATATGATGAATCTTCTTTAAATTATATTGAAATGTATATATATATGTATATATATGATATATGTATATAAGTATGAATAAAAATTATATTATATATATTTATAAACATTAAATATTATTTAATTCAAAATGAATAAATAAGTATACTTCTATGAATAATTAGAAAGAAAAAAGATAAAAATAAAAATTATTTAAAATTTTATAGATAAATTTATATATATATATATATATATGTATAAAATGAGAATATATGAAATAATAAAAAATAAGAAATAATGTTAAATTTATATATATATATATATATGTGTGTGTGTGTGTGTGTGTATAAAATGAGAAATATATTCAATAATGGAAGAAGAGAAAATTGAGAATAAAAAGAAAAGAAAAGAATGAAAAAAAGAAAAAAAAAAGATACTAAAAAGCTATCTAAATTGAATTGTCAATATGTGAAATGATTAAGGGTAAATTGAACTTTTTATATTAAAATTATATTAAATTGGCAACAAATGTGGAAGAAGAGGCAGTGTGTGTGGTTCTATAAAACATAAGGAAGTTATTTTGTATATATATATATTTATATATATTTCACAGTAGGGTTTGAAATTAAAATAAATATTAGAAGTAATTATTTTGAATCAAATTGGTAGGTTGGATTGTGTGATTTGAGTTGGTCAGTTGACCAAATAAAAATCAGATTGACCCGAACTTGACTTGATACGATTCAGGTTAGATTAAGGTTGAACATTTTTAGATTGTTATCAAGTTGGGTTGAGTTAGGGTTGAAAAAATAAATCTTATACCCTTACTTCAATCCAAACCTGAACCTACATGAGT
>JACGDI010005831.1:2797473-2813555 GCA_014898725.1 Jacaranda copaia
CCCCCCCCCCCCCATTGACACCAGTTTATTATAAAATTAGTGAAGCCCAATTAATAAAAAAGGAGTTGCTAAAGCTCAATTAATCAACTCTATAATTTGATGTCAAATCCAATTCTTTACCAAATGACATTAATTTAATAAAAAATCGGTGAACTCATATTAATAAATAAAAATTGCAAAAGTACAATTAATCAATTTTTGAAGTTAATGTTAGATTCAATTCATTTTGAAATCCAATTCACTAATTTACTAAGAGAATTATTGAAGCTCAATTAATGAAGAGGAAGTTTGTAAAGCCCAACTAATGAATTCTTCAAATTAGTATGAAGCCTAATTTGCCAATTCACTAAAATAATAGTTAAGCCCAATTAGTAAAAAAAATAAGCTAGTCAACCCAAAGTAGTTAATTATTTAAACTAATGTGAGACCAATTAATAAAAAAATAAGCTCAGTTCCTTGAAGAAAGCCTGATTCATAATTTACCTCACTTCAAATTTGTTCAAGACCAACTCTTAAAATGAAGCCTAATTTACTATATATTTGGTTAAATCTATTTCATAAATGAAAACTCCCAATTCATTGAATAATTCACAAAAAGTTATAATCCCAATATTTTAAAGAAATTGGCCCAATTAATGGATTTTTTACTTTAATTTCTTCAAACTCAATCTTTAAAATAAAACTCAATTAAATAATGATTCACTAAAAAATTGGTTAAGCCCAATTAACAAATTCTTTTCGTTATTGTGAAGTCCATTTCTTGAACGAAAGCCCAACCCACAAGTACTAGTAAAAATTTAATTTAATATTCATTTATAATTAGTAATGAAAATCATTGTTACCATTTGTGTACAATTGATATTTGGAGGGAATGAATTTTGGACGGAAGTTAATTAAAGCTTAGCAACTAAAAACCTTGTTACAATATATTTTATTTGTAATAAATATTTTATTTTTATAAAAGGTACCAAATTTTGTTACAAATATATCTTCTTATATGATGGAAAATGTTATATGTAACAAAATAAAATTTTCTATAACGAATTATTATTTAGTTATGAATGTAAATAATTTAAAGCAACAAATTTGAGTTAAAGGTAATAAAACTTTTACTTTGTTACTCAAGAAAATGTTATTTGTAACAAAAATAAATTTTGTTACAATAAATCTAACATATGTAATGAATTTTACCTTTGTTACCAAAATTTTTGTTACGTGAAGTACAATTTGTTGTATTGCCTTGGACCATGGCAGCAACGTTTGCTCCATTTCCTAAATGTAGGATCATATCCCCTTCATTAAGACTCTTTCTTCTTTCTAACCCTTGTAATGAATTACAAAAGCGAAAACCACATGCGGCATCGAATACCCATGAGGAAGAATTAGTCGTCAAATGCACCTAAAAAAGTATATACGTTTCTCAAGGGTTGCAAGGTATGCTTTGCAATTTCTTTTCTAATGTCTTTTTTTGCCATAATAGAAACAAGTATCCTCTATTTTATTCATGATTCCCCTCAAACTTTTCAAGGTTTCTTTCCTTTGGAAGAAGAACTCTTCTTCTCTTTACCTCACTTTTTAGCACCCCAAGGGTCAATAGACTTAGAGGAGAAAGCAAGCATAAGAGGCTTGTCTTTGTTTATAGTCACGTCAGTAGTCACCAACATGTTGACTAACTCATTAATTGTTACTTCTTATATTGATATGTAGAAGTTCATAATGAATTGGTCAAACAGACTAGGCAATGATTGAAGGATCAAATCCACATAGAGCTCTTTGTCCATGACCACACCTAATTGATGAAGCTTCTCAATGAGATTGATCATTTTAAGCTCATGATCATAAATACTAGTGCCCTCCTTCATTCTATTTCTAAAAAGCTCCCTAAACAAAGTGAATCATTTGTGTCTAGCTTAGACACCGAATAACTCTTGTAGGTGTAAATAGATCTCATGTGCTTGTGAGTGTTTTGAAGCTCATTAGACATAGGAGCCATCATAAGGCATCTTGTTTGTAGATCATCATCTACAAACGTCATGAACAATTCACATGCCCTATCGATGGCATCATTGCCAAGGGTGTCCAGCAAACTTTGATTAAGCACATAAGTCCTCCTTTTTTAATCAAGAATAGTTTTGAGGTTTCTCAAACAATAGTGGAAGTTTAGCCCAGTTAGTTTATTGGTTCCAAAATGTTTGTGAGTGGATTGTTTGCGATTTTGTTTTGAAGATTTCAAAAATTTATAAGAGGCAAAAAAAAGCATATATGCATATGATTGAATATTGATATTTGAAAACATGTTCATAGTCTTTCAAGTATGTTTATCTCCCACTATTTTATGAAATCCTTCACCCCTAAGAAGAATTTGGGAAATCATATTTTCTAGTGAGAATTAAGACCCTAAGGACTTGTAAATGGATTCTCACTTTGAGTGTCATCCACAAACAATCAAAAGATAAGCAACATTTGCTAATTGTATCATGTGCAACTCTTGATATATTTTGCCTCACTCTTCATGTAGATCCCTACTTTAAGTACCTCTACATTACTAGGTGTTAAGTCGGGCCTACCAATCAAACTTTGATTTGAGATTGCTCCAAGATATCCCCTGCTTCAAGTGCCAATGCATGGGAAGCCTTAAATCAAAAGTGCATCATATGCAAAGAATGTGATCATAGCTTTCCACCTTAAGTGTGACCCCTACTTCAAGTTCCATCACACAAAATATAGTAGCATTGTCATGCCACATACTATTAATAGAAGACATGGATTAATTAAAACTCTTTTAATTTGTATCCATTTTGACGTAATATTTAAAAGTAATTAGACATTCTAAGTTGAGGGTTTTTGCTTGCAAAGATCTCATCATTTTATCTTCTTATTTGAGTTTTCTATATCATTAGCATGCATCTCATATAGCAATAGGATATGAAAAGCATAAATAAGTAAATACACCTAGTATGCTCCTAAGATGGGATAACCATGAGTCTAACCAAGTGATGCACTTAGAGCCATAGTGCATTACTCGGTTGATTTTAAGTGGGTTGATTAAACAAAGTTATTACATGAGTGTATTCCTATACATTCATAGGTCTTCAAGCCTCCAAGGATCTTCTTTGCTCTTTGCAATTTTTACAAGAGAAAGAAACCTCACTCATAGTGATTTTACTCTTGTAACTTTTACAAGATAAAATAAGAGATATGCAACCCCATTTAATACAACCCATTTCAACAACTTAAAATAAATAAAATCAATATTAAATGGCTTATGATCAACCCCATTCATTTATCATTCATTCAACACTTAAATGAACAATAAATAAATCAAGAATTGACATTCAATTCCAACAATTAAATGCTTATCTCATAATAAATAATTGATCAAGCAAAAAGATTATGCGTCAAGTAGGAGATTTACTTTTACAAGTCTTTAAAAACAATCAAAAATATCAAATATAATTTTGAGAGCTTGCACAACATTTGTGCATCCATTAAGTGTGATTTAAAATGGTTTTTAGTCACAAAAGGAACTAAAATCAACCTCCAATCCATCATGTAAATTGAGAATTTGGTGATTTTGGTCAATCCGTTGTATGAATAAATCAATCAAAAAATCCAAATCATAGCATATATTAGGCTCCAATAACACTTGAAGGCAAGAGTAGCACTAGAATCCAACAATTAAAACTTCAAAATCTAAAATTAACTAGGCTACTCAAGCTAACAAGGATCTAAACATGCTCATGATCCAGATTGGTTTAATTCCAAGGAGAAAATGAAGAACTCTAGTTCAATTTAGAATTGGCCAGGCAACGTTGTAGCAAAATCAATGCAACTTTTTCATGAGTCAAGATTCTCCAAAGCTTCTAGAAAAATTCCAGTTGCTTCCAAACTCTTTGATGAATCTACTGTGAAAATTTTATATCAAAACTCCTTTTGGATCTCCTAGAATAAAATCTCCAAGTGACTATTCCTGCTGGTGGATCTCTAAAGGCTCAGCAAACTCGGTAATATAATCTACACACCAAAGAAATTTCAATCACTCCCCACAATTATCTAATGATTGAGATGAGAGATAAGAGGTAGTAGCCAATTTCTAGGGTTGGAGAAGAAGAGGGAGGTGAACTTCAACACATGAGTGAACACCTTGAAGAATGGAGGAAAAATGTGAAAGAATCTAATCCTTCACTTGTAAAATGCATGTAGCCGCCTACCTCAGCTCTATATCTATATATAAAGGCAGGATGGTGTGATGCCAAGTTGGCATCACACCTTCCTCAAGGTCGGGGGAGGGGGCGTGACCGCCAACCGCACAACTCTTGCATGCAAATTGGCAAATTCAAATCTAATTTGAATTTTGCATGCATTTTGATTTCATTTGAAGTCTAATTTCAAGCTAATTAAAATGTCACACCAAATGAACCTTTCATAAGAATTTCCATCCAAAAAGGATTCTTCTCATTAATTAAATTAAATACTTTAATTTAATTAATTAATCTTTAACTTGACACTTAAGCTAACAAGCTTAACTCCTTAAGCTGAATTTGTTGATTTAACTCTTTAAATTAACTTGACCAATTGATAGTCACATGGAATCAAATAATGGTGTTTTGGCACCGACTTTGAAGGTACTATGTTTAGTAACCTCGCCGCCATTTCTAAGGCGTATCCCAAAAAGGATATAAGCACATCAAAGAAGCTTATCATGGAATGTGCTATGTCCAACAAGGTATGGTATCTCCTCTTAGCTACTCCATTGTGCTAGGGTGTGCTAGGTGGAGTCTATTAAGAGAGAATTTTATTCTCCTTTAAATAATCCAAGAATGTGGTACTTAAGTATTTTTTCTCTCGATTTAATCGAAGGGCTTTAATACTAAGTCCTTTTTGCTTTTTTATTTCATTGTTATACTCTTTGAACTTTTCAAAAGCCTCGGACTTGCACTTCATAAGGTACATTTGTTTGAATCACTATTACCATCGGCGAAGGCAATGAAGTAAGAATAACCTCCTCTCCCACTAACTCTTAATGATCCACAAACATCCGCATAGATCAAATTTAAAGGATTCATGGAGCACTTTGTTTGTCCTACAAAAGGAGCCTTGGTCATTTGTCCCTTCAAACAAGATTCACAAGTAGAAGGTTCTCAATACCACTGACATTTAGTGCTTTGAGAGCTTCTAACTTGTTCATTCTAATTTTGGAGATATGACCAAGTTTTATATGCCATATCATGACATTATCTATGATGCCTAATTTTTTACTTAGTTGAAAACGCATCAGTCATGGTTAAGAATCTAATATGTACAATCATTTGTTAAATGTACCATGAGCAATTAAAGAACTTATTCTTTAATGCTTTCAATCTCCCATTTGATATAGATGGATCAAATCCTTTGCTACATAAATTGGGAATTAAAATAATATTTTCAACAATATATGGAACTATATAACAAAGGTCCAATACAAGTATGGAGTTCTCTAAGTCTAACTTATTATACGCCTTCGGCTTTAGACACAAATATTGCTCCTTAGCCAAGGTGGTCAATCATATCCACATCACTTGGTTCTATTCTTCTTTCTATTCTTTATAACTACTTTCAAAGAAAAGAAACATATGTGAAATCATATATCCATGAGGAAGAATTTAACCTAAAATGCACTTCAGTAAAGTATATACCTTTCTTAATGGTTGCAAGGTATTCCTTACAATAGTTCTTCCAATGTCTTAGTTTGCCCAAGTAGAAATAAATTGTATCGACTATTCCCTCTATAATCTTCTTAACTCCTCTGAATGCCTTTGATACTTTTTTTCCTTTCAAGAAAAAATATTTATTCCTTTAACCTCCCCTTTTAGCACCCCTGGGGCCCATAGACTTGGAGGAGGAAACAATTGTCAAAGGTTTGTGCTTGCCATGGTAATCTCCTTTTAGATCAACATTTTGATCAATAAAACTTAGCAAGGATATGTGGATTAAATCCTCATAGTGATCATTGTCCATCATTATATCTAAGTTGAAAAGCTTCTCCAAGCTTAATTATCTTTAGAGCATAGTAGATGACACATGACTTCCCATCTATCTTAGCATGAAAAGTCTCCTTTGACAACATGAACTTCTCATACCTCATTTACTTTACAACTATTGTAAACTTTAACCAAGGTATAATTCATGTGTCCTTGAGGCCTTTAAAGTTTGTAGATGCCATCATAAGACTAAAGGATAGGATGATCCTAAGCTTATTTCGTGAACTTTTCATGTGTCTCTAGATTTGCATTATTCCCAAAGAGATTAGGAGTTCCATGATATATGACACATATATGCCTTTCATAGTCAAGAATTATCTTAAGGTTAAGTCAATCATGGAAGTTTAGCTCAGTTGGTTTATTGATTTACAAAATAACATTGAGTGGAATTATTAGCCATTCTTGAGATTTCACAAATCATCAAAGGTAAAAAAGAGAATATAAGCATGTGATTGAATTAGATATTAAAAACATGTTCATGGTCTTTCAAGCATATTATACTCCCACTATTTTATCAAATTCTTCACCCTCAAGAAGAATTCAGGAAATCAAATTTTCTAGTGAGAATCAAGACCCCAATGACTTGCCAATGGACCCCCGTGACCGAGTGCCATCCATGAGCAATCGAAGAGTAAACAACTTTTGCTAATTGCATCTCATGCAACTCTTGATTTATTTTACCTCACATTTCACATAGAGCTACGTGATCGTGTGCCATCTATATTACAAAGCATTAAGTTCAACCCATCAATCATACTTTAATTCAAAATGGCCTCACGACATCCCCCGTGATCGAGTGCCAATGCGTGAGGGTTTTTAAGTCAAATGTGCATCTCAAGCTAAGTGTATGCTCATAACTTTCCTCCTAAGTGTGATCCCTATGACTGAGTGTCATCTCGTAGCATCGTCATGGCATACACAATTAGTGGAAGGTTTGGATTAATTAAAATTCTTTTAATTTGTATCCACTTAGACTTAATATTTGAAAACACTTAGACATTCTAAGTAAAGGGTTTTTGCTTGCAAAGATCTCATCATTTTTTATCTTCTTATTTAGGTTCTCTATATCTTAATTATACATCTCATACATCAATAGGATATGGAAAGTATAAATGAGTAAATAGCCTAGCATGCTCCTAGGGTGGGATGACCATGAGCCTAAACATGTGATGCATTTAGAGCCATAAGTGCATCACTAGGTTGATTTTAGGTGGGTTGATTAAACTAAGCTATTAGATGAGTGTATCCCATACATTCATAGATCTTCAAACCTCATTGGATCCTCTTTGCTCCTTGCAACTTTTACAAAAGAAAGAAAAACCTCACTCCTAGTGATTCTACTCTTATGACTTTTACAAGATAGAATAAGAGGTATGCAAGCCCTATTTAATACAACCTATTTCAACAATTGAAATAAATAAAATCAATGTTAGAGGCTCATGATCATCCCCATTCATTCATCATTCATTCAATATTTAAATGAACAATAAATAAACCATGAACTGACATTCAATTCCAACAATTAAATGTTAGTCAAATTAACAAATAATTGGTTGTGCAAAAACAAGCATAACATTTATGCATCATATTTTTGTCATATTTGGAGATCAACTTAAACAAGTTTTAAAAGTAACCAAAAAAGTGTCCAACATAATTTTTTGAGAGTTTGCACAATATTTGTGCAACCATTATGTGCGTTTTGACACCACCTTGATCACTAAAAGAACCTAAAAAGCTCAAAATTCACTCAAGACCAAATAAGACACTATTGGCTGAGGCAAGCTCTAGGCTAGGCAGCAACCAATCGGTCACAGCCTTGCCAAGAGCTACCAACTGTCAGCAGCACCCCTATTTTGAGGTCAAGTGCGGATCAAACTATTTTTGACTCAACTTTTGTGCACCAAGATTTTAGAACAACTTCTAAACATCAAAACACACAACATAGATGACAATTTCAGATTAAAACACCTTTTAATACTAAAATATCAAGTGCCCAAAGATGCTTGAAAAACAAGTTTAAGCAAGAATCATATTTTTCAAAAATCTCTCCAATTATACCAATCTTATTGGACCTAAAAATGACCAAAGTAACTTTAAGACCATTTAAAACATGATATATCATAATATAACATTTACCAATTCCAAATCAAAACTTAACATCAGAAAATTGAATCAAAACATACCCATCATATGATGTAACAATTGAAGCACACAATAGCATGATTCAATCCATCAATCAAGGAGCCACAAGTAAGATCATCCATACACTCCAACCCATCATATTGATCAAGTACATGGTAATTTTGATTAGTTATTCACAAGAACTAATCATCCAAGCCAAGCAAAATCCAAATCCATGCATTAATATGGCTCCAATATCACTTGTAGGTTTATGTGGCACTAAGATCTAAATATTTTAGACAAACAAATAGAATAAACTAGCCCACACAACTCCAAAGGGATATATACATGCATACGATTCAGATTTAGAAGAGGAAAATACTTGGATGAAAGCAAAAAATTCGAAGGGCAAGAGTCAAACTCTTCCATACTGCTAAATGGGCTCTTCACCGATACAGCAAGATCACCATCATTTTTATCTTGGATAGACTTATCTGTTTGAGCTAAAATTTTAACTAGAACTCCTAAACCCTTTGACGATTCTATAGTCCTAATTTCAAGCTGACTAGAACTCATAGGTACTCCAACTAGAAGCAAGAACCAGCTATTAGAAACAGCTCCAGTCAAGAGCAAAAAGCAACTAACTAGATTGCCTCTAATGCAAATGTCTACACACCAAATGTATGGCCTATTCTATACAAAAAGACTGAAAATTATACATAGAATGAGGAGGAAAAGGCTGGAAATATTGAGATGAAAGGAAGAGGGAGAATGAGAGAGTGATGGGAGATTGACAACTTAGATTCCGACTACACAATATTGTTGGGAGAAAATCACACAAAATGTCCACACCTCACATTTCTCTAGCCAGCCACTCTACCATATCCATATATAGGAGTGGTCATACACCTCCCACAAGGAGGTGATGCAAAGTGTCCCTTGCTTAGGTGGCTACTAACTTTATGATTAGTGAATTTAATTGAAGCACAAATTTCATCTAATGAAATGTCTTACAATTAAATTATAATTCTTATTAAATGAACTCTTAATTTAATAATTCTTACAAAAGAATTATCTCTCCAACTTAATTAAATTAAATACTTTAATTTAATTAATAATCATTTGATTTAACTCTTAAGTCAAAGCGCTTAACAATTTAAGCTAGTCAAAATTAACTCAACTTTAAATTAATTTTGACCAATTGATAGTCATGTAACATCAATTAATTAATCTTTAATTGATTGATCTTAATTTAACTCTTAAATTAATTTAACCAATGTAACAATTAAATTGATAAAGCCAAAATAACTACAATTTTGCCTCCTCCAAAAATTAATCTTTAGAAAATTCACCTTTCTTCGATTAACCATGTCATTGGCTTTTGTGTGTGACCCATTAGGTTTTACTTTTCATTGAACATGGGCTCACAACTTCTTGTGACTTTTGGAATACCAAATATTCACTTTAGTTTGAATTTCTTTAAACTAAGCAACTCAATTTAATTAATCTCATTAATTGAAAAGTACCCAATCTTCATGATCGATGTCCAACTTCAAGCCCACGAAGCCTAACTAATTGGCCAAAATGAATGCTCTTGAAGAACTATTCTAGCATTACGCATACTATGCAAATACAGTACTTTCGTGTCCTGTCTCCCAAAAAATACCTAAGGCAAGATATTTTTCGGCTTCCTGATAACCTCGATGCTATGTTTCTATTCTTAATGTTTGATTCCATTTGTGACCTTATCTTTGGAAACACCTTCCCAAATTGTCACATCACCTTGTGCAAAAATTTCTTGGAATCAATTGTTATAGAACACATGGGAGATGCACTCACCCTTCACCAGGATGAAGAGTCAAATTCCCTTTTGGATCTGATAAACCTCCATACCAAGTAGCTCATACCCAATATCTACCTAAAAAACTTGCTAGGTAGTCAAGCAAAAGTTAAAGTATGAGGACTTGACATAAGGTTACCATGGATCTTCAGGTCAGAGGACAAATATTATGAACTAGCATAAACAAAAGAACTAGCCACTATTGACTTGCTGCTATGGTTATTTAGTGGATTCTCCAATGGGTCTTCAGTGCCTTGTTTTCTAACAAGCACCTACTAACATACATCCGTAACTCATATAATTGCTCATGGAATAGAGCAATCTCCAACCCTTGGATTTATGCATCGTTGGTGTAAGTATATTTAGATCTTATATTCTATATCTCATAAGTTCTTATGGCTTGAAAGATTTAAGATCACGACCGTGTGAGACTTATTCCAGGATCACCAAACTAAGTCCCACAGTCATAGGTGATTTAAAGGTTTCATCCAAATTCTAGTGAAGTGAAGTGAAACAAAGCATAAGATGAAAATGACCATATAATGAATATCATCCAATCAAGATTGTCTTACAAGAAAATAGTTTACAAGGCCAATCCAATTAGCTTGCGGGGCACTGTTCCAAGACTTTAGGAGTAGGAGCTTACTAGACGAGTGCTTCCTTCGAGATTAGTCATGCATTAGAGATAGGATTTGGAATGGTCCAGGCAATGCTCCTTATTAGTGATTCTCGACTTCTCCAATTTTGGATCACTTGAGATTAGGTTTGCGAGATCTTGACCTTGTTTGCATCTTTAATGGTCTTTTTTCTTTCTTTGAGTTTCCCACAGATGGTGCCAAAAATAATGCTGCTCAGATATGAAATGAGGTTCTTTCTAGAAAATAACAGAGTTTGGTTGTTTTCTTAGGAATGCATGTAGAGAGATCTATTCTTCTCGAAGTTCTTTCAATCTAAGAAATTTTACAAATGATTTCTTATTTTCTATTTCTCTCCAGGACCTAATACTAATAGATATTTGCCTTGATGGGCCCGTTAGGGTTTTTCTATCCTCTTTATAGGCTTAACTTGTTCGTTACGCTCTTTGGCTTATTTATTTAATTAATTAATTTTAGGATTCATTTGTTATTTTTAGTCAATTTACCAAAATGCCCTTAAGTCCAATTTTAGTTACATTAGCTGGAGATAATAACATTAATTCAAGGGATTCATATTGTAATATTGAATCAAATGTCATAATTTGATGAGTCCTGCAATGAACACATTATTGTACGTCTACAATGCTGTAGATCCCCTTAAATTTAATGGAGAAAATTGTGGAACTTTCTTCAAAGTCTCTCCTAATTGAATGTAGAATTTGTTGTGACTTGGTATTGTATATTGCTATTATTGTTGTGTGTTTGGCTTCTTGGATATCACCCCTATTTATAATTGTAGTGTAGGAGTTTTGTCATGATTATTTAATGAAGTGGCACAATTTGATTCAACCTCCATGATTTTATTGGTATTTATTTCTTTTTTCGCAATATATGATTTGGATTACTAAATAACCACCATATATCTTCTTCTTCTTTTGCTAGATATAATTTGAATTATCTCACATGCTTTAATTACATATATAGAAATATTTGATTTATTAATCAATTGAATTTTTTTAATCTTAGAATTTAATTTGAAAGATTACAAAATATAAATAAAATTGATGAATTAGATAATAAAATTTGTATATCTACAGATCTCCCTCGAGACCTATTTATTTGCATTTGTTTTGATAGATGTGGACTAAATGAGTTTCAAAATAATTCATCCAAAGAACCACACCACATTTTACTTGAATTTATTTGGAACATATAAATTGTTTAAACTCGTATTAAGAAATTCTTCTATTTGAATTTGAATTTTCAAATATAGGCTATAATTGCACCGAGGGGTCTTTATTTGAATTTGTAGATAGTTTACACATATTTAAAGGAGTTTTTCAAATTAGATTTGAAACTTCGTTGATAGTTTATACTCGGATAAGAAGTCATCATTTGAATTTGTAGGTGGTTTACACATATATGAAGGGGTTTTAAATCTAAATTTGTCAGATAGTTTATACTCATTTCAAAGAGTCTTTATTTGATTTTGTCAGATAGTTTTTACTCATATCAAGGAGTTTCATTTGCAATTTATAGATAATTTATTCTTGTAACAAGGAGCTTTTATTTGAATTTATTAGATAGTTTATACTCATATCAAGAGTCATCATTTAAATTTTGTAGATAGTTTATATTCATATCATAGAGCCTTTATTTGATTTTATAGAGATTTTGTATTCATATCAAAGAGTCTTTATTTGAGTTTTATAGATAGTTTATACTCATATCAACAAATCTTTGTTTGGATTTATAGATAGTTTATACTCATATCAAAGAATGTTCATTGAAGTTTTTAGATAATTTATACTTATATCAAATAGTCTTTATCTTATTTGGACTTGCAAATATTTTAGACTCTCACCAAAAAGTACTTCATGTAATTTGACTTCTAAACCTTTTATGCTTTTGTCAAGGAGTTTCTCCACTTATTTGAACATATTAATAGTTTATATTCTTATCAAAAAATATTTATTTAGAGATCAAGATTCTAGATAGTTAAGGCTCGTATCTAGGAGCATTTTAGCAAACTTCATTTGAAACTTTTAGTTGTTTATGCTCATATTAGGGAGCTTTATTGATAGTTCATATCTTTATCAAATAGCACTTTATTAAGCTTTTATTTGAGAGTTTTAGATGCTTTATGCTCAATTAGGGGGCATTGTTGACAAATTATGCTCTTATCAAGGAGTACTTGATGCTTGGAGATAAAGGTTAATTACTTCTAACATCTTCAAGTTATATGTTCTTCGAGTATATGATTTAGAATAAGTCATGAATCATTTGCAACCTTCATTAAACTTGGTTTTGATAGTCTCCATAATAAATTCCTCAACTAGTTAATAGGATCAATCCAACAAATGAAACTTGTAGTTCTTAATTGAATTGTTTTTCTTTTCACTTGATTATTGCTTTATAGATGTGTTTAGCTTCTACTTCTTTCCCTCTCACTCGGCCAACATCATCATTGCCCATTTTGTTTATCAACTCAGTAAATTGAGAGTCTTGCTCTTAATATGCTTTGTGAGCCCTTAAAGGGTCCTTATCATAATTGCAATTTACTCTTCTAATGAAGTGGTTTGATCATTATGATTGTCAATAGTTTCATAACTTGAGCTTGTAATAGATTTTGGGGTTGTAGTTGGGTTCAACATGTCTTTTTGAATAGCTCTTTGTTTTTCTTTTGCTCTAATTCATAATGGAAATTTGAATGGAAATGTGGATGTACTATCTTCTTTTGCCCTCTCATGCTTGTGTGTGTAGCTTGGCTTGAGAACTTTGAAATTTGTGAAATTGATGTAATTGTACTTCATCTTTGTTTGGACTTTGAACTTGATTTATGAAGAGAAGAGATGATAAGCAAAGATCATCCTACTAAAGGGGGTGTTTGGGTAAGCTTGTAAGCTCCTTAAAATATCTTATAAATATTTAAGAGCTTATAAGATGTCAAAAAATATTTGAATAATTTTTTTAAAAAAAAAGAGCTTATAAACTCTTAAAATAAGATGTTAAGATCTTACAAGTTATTTTTAAAAAAGTAAGGAGTTTCTAATTTATTTTTAAGGTCTTAACAAGCTTCCTTAATTTTAAATTATATTGATTACAAAATTGTCATTACTAAAATCTTATAACCTACAGAATCTTATTTTATCCAAATATTTTAAAAACTTATTTTTAAAAGAGAATCTAATATTTTATAAGTTTCAAAAGCATCTTATAAGATGTAAGGTCATATAAGGGCTATTAAATAAGTTTATCCAAAAATCCCAAAAACTTGTAACATAGATTTTGTGCCTACAATGAAAAGTAAAAGACATGAAAGTTCGTACAAATAAAAAAAATTAATTGTAAATATGGATATAATTTCTAATTTAACCCTCTAAGTTTTCACATTAAAAGATGGTTTTGGATTTTGAAGGCAAAATTCAACACTTTGATTTCCTCCAAAGATAATTTTATAATATCAATTCAAGAGTTTTGCACAATAACATTAAATCAAATATTGATAATTTTATAATATCAATTCAAGAGTTTCACACAGTAACATTAAATCAAATGTCGTAATTTAATGAGTTGAAGTCTACAATAAACACCTTATTGTATGCTTTCAATGTCACAGATTTTCATGAATTCGGTTGAGAAAACTGTGGAACTTCCTTCACAGTCGTTGTCTTGAATGTTGGATTTGTTGTTATATGTTATTGTTCGTTGGTATTGCCAATGTTGCTACTATATTTTTGGCTTCTTGAAAAATATTTGTATTTATACTTGCATGACATGAGTTTTTGTCATACTTATTTAATGAAGTGACATGATCTGGTTGTCCCTTTATAATTTGATTATTTTTTATTTCCTTAATCATAAAACGTGATTTGGATTATCAAAATATAACTTTCTGTTTTCTTTTTATGTAAGATATGTGATATGGGATAATCTAGTAGGCCCAACAGGACCAGTTTCAAATGAGACAGCCCATGAGGCCCAACATGATACGGGGTAATCTAGTGGGCGAGACAACCTATGAAGCCCAAAAGCACATCTATCTGATCGACCTGTATCGACCTCATTTGGTAAGCCCGGCGGTTGACCCGTATCGACCTAAAGGCCATTTCAGAAGTTTTAGCATTCAAGTTCGATCGACATGAATTGACCTCCGGGTACAAGCTGGACAGGTCGAACCCCTCGGCATTGATGACATGTGGCAGCTAATGTGACCATTGCCAACTGATGTAACCGCTGTCAACAACTCCAATAACCCCGCCAACAACACTGGCAGGGACATGCTCCTACTAGCATGGTTATTCGGAAAAATAGGAGATTGCGCCACCTGGCACAGTACCGGGATCTGAACATAGAATGACTCCCAACCCCCTGTCATGAAAAAAGCCAAGTACACCTGATAAGGGTACTTGGGCAAAGTCACGCCCACAGCAGGCTACAAATATTACAAGCACCACCACGCTCAAGGTAATGCCATTTATACTAGTCACTATATACTATCTCTATTCTCCGATCTACCGAAACTAACTTGAGCATCGGAGTACCTTAGCTAGGGGCCTCTCGGCTAGTTTACGTGTGTTCGTGGTTGCAAATCTCAAGCCCAAAATCACCTGAATCAACCGAAGTACTTGACCCTCCAGCTCTCAGCAGTATCATTTGGTGCCATATGTGGGAAAAATTTGAGATTACAATGAACAAATGGTGAACACGCATAGAGTAACATCTAGGAGGGAGGAGAATCGGAGGTCTACTTCCCCACCACTCCCTAACCCCCAGCAACACACAACTACTCCGGGCGCTAGTGCCCTCCAAGAACAGCTGGTGACACTACCTATGTCCCAGCTGATGCAAATGATCAGTAAGCAGATTTCTGCCTAGATATCAGCTCTATTAACTACTGTCCTGAATAGGCACACCTTAGTGCCTGCCCCCGCCGCTAGCGCAACTCTGTAGCCACCACTGTTAAAACAGACCCTGGGAGCACAGCCCCTCCCACCACGAAGTCAGGCAATCACTCGCTAAGCACGAGGCCAGTCCCAGACATCCACCAGTGGAGAAGAGATGCCCAAAACCACATGAATAGGTGGTAGACTCAGAGGATCATGTTCGACCTAATCGAGCCCTATAGCACAATAGGGTCAAACGCCCAAACTGTGACTGCTGCGAAGATCGCAGAGAATCTCTAGATTCGGCACATCAGCCTAGTCAAGCCCCACAGCACGATAGGGCTGAACACATTAGGTTTATCTCCTAGGCAGATGGGTACGAATAGGACAAAGTTTCCCATCAGGCGCAGCAGTTGAACAGACGTCGTAATGAGATCTCAAAGAGAAACACCGACAAAGAACCAAATATGGACACTCCCCAAAGTTCTCATCGGGATAGAGGGTTACTGTTCATTCAAGAGATCATCGACAAATGAATCGCTGTGTACACCAAAATTTCAATTGATCTCTCGAGGTATGA
>JACGDI010005831.1:2818939-2841097 GCA_014898725.1 Jacaranda copaia
GAAACTCTTCCGCCTCCTCTTCCGCTCCCCAACAACGCCGCCTCCCCACCGCCCCCTTCCAACCCTCAAGATCCTCGAACCCGGGTCTCCCCTTTCTCTCCTTCGACGTCAACTCAGCCGCTGCCTCCACCTCCTTCTCCGCGGCTCCACAGTTCCCCTCCACCATCGGCGGAGGTAGCGCCACGGGGTTCGAAGACGAGCCACCGCTCCTTGAGGAGCTCGGTATCAACACTAAGCAAATTTACCAAAAAACCCTCTCAATTCTCAATCCTTTCAGAATCAATCACCATCTCCACGAAGACGCTGATCTCTCGGGACCCTTTCTCTTCCTCATTGCCTTTGGACTGTTCCAGTTACTCGCTGGAAAATTGCACTTCGGAATTATACTTGGGTGGGTAACGATGGCGTCGATGTTTCTTTACGTCGTTTTCAATATGCTCGCGGGCAAAAACGGGAATCTGGATATGTACAAGTGTCTCAGCCTGATTGGATACTGTATGTTGCCCATTGTGATGTTGTCGGCGCTTTCTCTGTTCGTGCCTCAGGGTGGAACGATGATCATGGTCATAACAGGTGTATTCGTGCTTTGGGCTACACGAGTCTGCACAAGATTGGTCGTGGAGCTCGCTAACTGCGGGGATGAGCATCGGGGACTCATCATGTATGCCTGCTTCTTGATTTACATGCTTTTCTCTATGCTTGTGATTTTCTGACGGAAATACAATGTATTGTATCAGTAGATTGGCTGAGCTACTGGTTACTCGTAGCTTTTTGAATGCTTACCTTCCTCGTTGTTCCTCTTTCTTTTTCTTCGTGATTTTTGTTGGATTTCATTGATATAGAGATAGAATCGAGATTTTTTTTGAGGTTAGGGATTGATCAGAAATTGGAAACTAAACTAAATAGTGATATCTGGATGATGATTGGAATGGTGCGGATAATGCACTGCAGTTCCAGTAATTTTTAAGGTTTGCTTCAATATTGTGTTCAAAGTTATATTTATTCTGTACGACTAGATGGAGTAACATTTTTGTTGTAGTGTAAACGTTGGGCACTAAAGGTATTTCTTCATTTACAGCTTATACTTGTCAGAAATTATAATTTTTCTTTGACATGATCTGGTAATGAAGTTGATCAGGGCAAAATATATATACTATATGTAGAGAAAAAGGTAAATGAAGAAAAGGAAAATGAACTTATAGTTATCTCTCATGTTTCATTCTTGATTCATGCATGTAGTTGTAATAATTTAATCAAAGTTAATGCATATGTTGTTGGTTATAAGGGCTTGACTTGGTGAAGGTGGTGCAGCATTTGTTGGCTGGGGATGGAAATGCATGCATAGCTTTTTTTCTGGAAGTGATCTACATTTGTGGTTCAAGTTTTACTGTGGATGATTTCTTCTCTCCTTGATATGTCCTGCTAAATAATGAATAGGCAAATGATTATTGGAGATATGTCGAATGCTATAATGCATGGAATACTTCTAAAAGTAGCTGTTTTGTATAAGAATACAGCTAGAGTACAGGCAAGGATAGGTGTTGCATAGGACTATGAAGTAGCTAGAAATAGAACGGAAAATGGAAATTATGGATATGGTATAGCATGTGATGAGAGGGACTATGCAATAAGTTTTTAAAATAATATCCATCTTTCTGAATATATTGAATTGAAAATTGTTGATCAAAAGTAAAATATGAGTATGGCATTACAGTCAATTGAGTTGAAGAAGTGATTTTGATTCAGGACTATGAACTTGTAATGTTCTAGAGCTTTCTGTGCCATTTGAATAGGTTGGGTGAGTCCAGTGGTAATTAGTATTTAGTTGTGTAAATTAGTTATGATTGAATAATTATAAATTTTTGGTATAAGAACAAGGAAATAGTGGACAGCTTATGTTGGGGTAGAAACTACTGAATTCTGATTATAGATTGGTGTCTGTTTTTTCTCAATGTCACTTTGTCATCGTATTCCACCCATGTCATATATTAAGTGTTTCTGTTTTTCCTTTTCTTTTGTATTTCTTCTTTCTTTTTTAAATTATCCCTGGGAGAATCTTCCTATTCGAGCAGCACCATATAGGTCAAATGCTTCATTGGTAGATATTTCTCCATCTGTTCCATGAAGGCAAGGTGCCTTTTATTGGCATTTCATCAATTTAAGAGAAAATCTTGAATTTTTGTTGCTTAATTTTGGCGCTAATGTGGTCTTGTGTGCAGGTTGAATAGCTTGGCATCCCTTGCAAATGGTTTCATTTTTCTTTCTCTAGCCTTCTGTGTGATGGAAATTTGGTGGACTGGGATGTTGGTTCATATAATGCACTTAACTTCACAATTGAACTTCAATTATTAATATAAAATAGATATTACTTTATATTAACAATCGAATTCAATTGTGATGTGAAGTGCATCATCCACAAAATCTTTGCGCTGTTCTTTATAGCAAATCTGGATTTAGATAATTTCTTTATTAATGTTTGAATTGTTTGCTTTCAATTATGTCCTATCTTGACCATCTTGGCCTCCTTATCCCCTACACAACCAACCCCCCAACAAAACAAAAAAAAAAGAAAAGAAAAAAGAAAACACGAGCATGCAAACAAAAAGAAAAAGAGAAATCAAATCCCAATTGAGTTAGTAAGTATGCTTAAGGCTGGGTGAAGGGCAGTTACCAGGTTGATTTGTAAGGTTTAGATTGGAGTCTATAGTGATTGAAGCTTTGTGGCCCATATACCTTACTGGTAATAAAAGGAGCCAAGTTTACTGCGTATCTTGATTTAGGTATCACCAAACATGGACTCTTTATGTTTGGCTGAAGTTCTTGGATTATGCCACTAGTCCGTGGCCAATCACTGTGGAATGTAAGCTAAGAATGAGATTTGTCTCTGGATTTGGATTTGAAACAAAGTGTAATCTGGCTTTGGGATCAGGTTGGGTATCATTAGACAGTTGGAGGAAATTACTTATTTATTTCTTGTTTTTGATGGTCTTGTTTTATATTTTAAGGAACTAGATAAAATTTGGTTTTATTTTGAGTAATTTTGGGGAAACGTTTTGGGGATCGGATTGAAAGAACCTAATATATGTTTGCATTTATTTTGAAAAGTGGTCAAAGATTGGTATGGAATGAAATAGTACGTTTGATTTTATTTTGAAATGAAACATCTTGTATTCAAATATCAAGTCAAGTCTGTACTTCTTTTTGTTTGGTTGGTAGTTTGAAACTATAATTTTAGATACTTATTTTTGGGCATAACTATAATATGAAAAATCTATATGTTTATATGCATCAATTATATTTGCTTTGGAGAATATTACAAAAAATAAAATAAAATAAAATAAAATAAAGAGATGATATTTTAAGGATGTTTTGGAAATATTTTGGATACTTTGGAGTATTGTGGAGAAAATAAGAAAAACTATGTTAGATTTTGCTGCCCTGGAGTGGGAAATTTTGGGGGGAAATGAAATCAAACATGTTCATAGATATTAGATTTTGGTGAGAAAAAATTAAATGAAAGGTAAAGTACCTCAAATGTGAATTTCAAAATTTCATCATTTGAAATGGAAAAAATTCTCTTCCTACATAAGATTTTACTAAAATTTAATAATCAAGCACGTTATAAAAATTAAAAATAATATTTTGAGGAAAAAAGAAAAGCAAATGTATTTCCTACATCATTGAAATGTACTGAATCTCATTATTTTCCATAGAACAACGCAGGACAGATCCCTCATTGAATTTTTTTTTATTCAATCAAATTTAGTTAGTCCTAACAGCTAATGTAGAATTTAGGTACGGGGATTATCCCATGGACTATCAATTTCTCCATTGCAAAATCCCAGCCGATTCATTAGGTGCTGTCGCGAAATGACAAGACGACCTAGCCAGCGGCCAAAAAACGTCATAGATTATTGGATTATCTTACACAGTTACACTCTGTTTCTTTATTTTTTTAATTGCTATTTTTCTTTTGAATATTATCTAGAAATTAAAACTATCAATTTAAATACATATTTTTATTGAAAATACTCATTATTTTATTTTAATTTTTTTAAATTTCTCCTGCCATCTTTTTATAATATTAATTCAAATTTGATTGTCATAAAATATTTAGCATTATTGTAAAACAATTAAAGCATACATATATTTTAAAAAATCACATTTTTTTTATACATATAAAAATTAAAATTTCTAACTTTTTAATTTTATGCCCTACTTTAATCATTGTTTTCAAATAAATTTCTAATAGAAATTTATTTTCATTTTTAAAATTATAATTAATTTTTTAACTTTTAAAAAATTGAGAACAAGAAACGAAAATGAATATATATCTTTTTGTTGTAATTGGTATCAAATCAATTGGGATTTGAGACTAATTACATGATTAAGAAGTGATAGGAACTTATGGATTGATGCCAATTTGGTTGGAATCCATAGGTGTTATGTAAATGTGAAGAGCAAAACTAAAAAGGTAAAAGATTATGAATGTAGGGCTATCCCACATTGATTATGAGACAAAGTGTGAAGGAATAGTGGGAGCATATAAGGCTTTTATGCGTAATGTAAGACACTTATCCCACAGTGGAAGATTTTCTAATGCGAGAACACTTTATATGTTGTTCAAATATTGGTACTAGGTAAGTTATCAATTAAGGATCTCAAAAGGGTGTGCCCACATGTGTGCATCGTCACCTATCCTAGCTCAAGCTTGGGCATTGGCGGAATAGTCTTGGGTATCTTTTTATTGCAAATTCCAACTTTAATACGACTTTATGTTGTAGAGATGCTTCAACTGTTTTATGCAATTACAGAAACTGCCCAGAAATAGTTTTAGAGTTACAGGTACTTTACACTTGGTCCAAAATGAATTTGGACATGTTTCTAGCCTCTTTTTTTTGCCTATATAAACATGCTATTGTAGACAAAATAAAACATAACAATATCTTCTTCTCCCTCCCATATCTGCTACACAAAAATTCTCTCTATTTTACGCTTTCAGTGTAGTGACTGTTTTCTGCAGTTACAGAAACTGCCTAGAAACAGTTTTAGAGTTACAGGTGCTTTACACTTGGTCCAAAATGAATTTGGACATGTTTCTAGCCTCTCCTTTTTACCAATATTTTCTTTTATTTATACACACGCACACATCAGGAGCCCGTTTGGGTTCGAACTCCTGACCTCCCACATTATGTGGGAGACTTATGCCAGTGGGCTACAAGCCACTGGCTCCTTTTTACCAATATAAACATGTTGTTGTAGACAAAATAAAACATAACAATATCTTCTTCTCCCTCCCATATCTACTACACAAAAATTCTCCCTATTTTACACTTTCAGTGTAGTGTTGTGCTATAAAATTTAGATGACTAAGTAGTATTCGAGATGAAGTGGTTTGGGAGTGCAGCAGAAAGATTCTGGACTGTCTTATCCTAGAGCTTGAAGAAGTTTCACAGCACCCTTTGCATTGATGAGGATGTGATAATTTCTTCAAAGTAAACCATTATTTGGTGAATCAGTCTTATAACAAGTTCTGTTAGAAAACAAAACTTAGAGATAAGTTTTCAATTTAAAATACTAACTTAGTCTTCTTTGTTGTTGTATTCTGGATTGGCTGTTTGCTTTTGGTTTATATATGTTCAAATTGAATTGCAATTGAATTATTGGAATTTATGTTCTATTGTATGATGTCTTTTGGATATATTCATTATATCAGTTTCACAAACACTGCTATGTAGTTATAAACAATTTTATAACTGTTTAAAGTTGTTTATTATCTACCTGTTTCCAGCACTTTTTACCTCTATTGTGGTAACTCCCATTCTACTTTTCAAAGGAACATGCTCTAAAAAAACATTGGCACAAACAAACCTTATCATTGGCCTCGTTAATAAAACTTTCCTAACAATAACAACAACAACAACAAAAATAAAATAGTAGATATATACAATGAATTCGGAGTACTAATAATTTAGATATTGATATTTTTCATTGTTCATTGATCACTCGTTTAACCAATAATATGAGATAGAAGTGAGACTTACTCGATTTGTCCAAACATTTTACATGAGGGTCTATGTTATTATGTTAACATAGAAATTGTGTTAAAAATTCCCTTGTACTATAAAAACCTTGAGAAACTCTTTGTAAATCTTAATTATCATTAATTTATTGACTGTGAATAACTTATGCATGATAAATTTAATTTCCCTCAATTATAAGGTTGTATCAAACATCCCCTTGCATTGTAAGAACTTTCAAAAATTCCCTAAAGACCTCATGCCATTGATGAACTAATTAAAGTGTGCTTCGTTTCTATAATTTTAACATCAATTTTTTTGCCAAACAAAAATCATCTCCTTAGTTAGGATTATTATTAATCCAAATGTACAACAATTTCCATCAGCTATTGCTATATAAAATCACTAGAGTGATTCTTGATGTTCAAACAATTATACGTCTATATTTAGAGTATTGTGTAGTTATAGTAAATTAGCATAAATACGTATTTCATGGTATCTAAATAATCTTGGAACAGAATTTAGTAGGTTGTAATTGGGATGGAAATATTTTTTATTTATAAATTTTTAGTTATTTATGATTTTTATTAACTACTTATTTTTTCAATAAGAGGTTGAATAGATGCAAACTTATGTACTAGATTGACCTAGATATATGTAACAAAGGAATAAGATTGGGCAATTACTATTGAAATTTATGGAGTAAAAAAAAAAAAATGAAAGACTGAAGAGCTTGCAAGCAATAAATTAAATTATTTGTCATTGCAATATACATCTTACTATTGTATAAGATAATGCTTTAGAAGAATAGCAAAGTATAATATGTTCAATTATGTTTTATTTCATCTATAATCTAAGATTACCTAATAATAATAGCAAAACTACAATAATATCTTAATTGAATTGTAGCATAATTGAAAAACAAAAGGTTAATTCATTTTTGCCCTTTGTATTATGGCGGTTGAGTAAAAAAAACTTATTGTACTATAAAAACCTTCATGCCCTCCCCCTCCAAAATTTCTCTTGCTATTCATGAACCAACTAATGATGTTGACATTCAATGTTAAGTTATTATTATAACCCTTATAAAATAAGTAAATTACAAAAAAGCTTGGTACACCTGACATTTTGTTTTGTTTGGGGAGGGGCGGGGGGAGGGGGTTGCATAACAAATTAACCTTGGTGATAAAAATAAAGCTCACAAAAATGAAACTCGTAACTTTGTCGTGGTGCTTGTGGATCGAATTTATCTGCATTCATGCATCAATCTTCACTACTAAAAATGCTATTTTTTACAACAAAAATTTGTGATGGATAAAATCTGTTGCAAAAATAAAAAAAAATTATAAAATTTGCAATGGACTTTTCCATCACAAAACTTCAATTTTGCAATGGGAAAAAATCCGTTGCAAAAATTCTCTAAATTTTCAGAAAAATTTGCAATGAATTTTTTGCTGCAAAACTTAATCCGTTGCAAATTTCAAGTTTTGCAATGAAGTTTTGTTTTGCAAATCTAGAAAAAAAAGGGGAAAAAATTATTTTTTTCGGGCTTTTTTTTCCATCTCAAATTTAGAGTTTTGTGATGGATTTTTCCATCACAATTCTAAAAAATAAAAAAAAAACAAAATAAAATTTTTGCTTGAAACCTATTTTGAAACCCTAACTCACCCACACACACTTGAAAACATTTTGGGGCACACCACACACCACTTGTGCCCAACTTCCTAGGCACACACCCAACAAGTGCTGGCCAAGAGCTTATGATTGCCGGCTAGTGATCAACCAAATCTTGACATTTTTCTTTCTTTCTTTCTTTCTTTTTTTCTATCTTTTTTGAAAAATTTATTTTAATTTTAAAAAATACTAATGATTTTTGTTTATTTATTGTTCCAAGTTTGGAGAGCTTATATTTTACATTATCCTGACTAATTAAGATAATTCTTTTAATTATAATTTATTTAGTTAAAATTTAATTTATGTATTAATTAAGATATGATTCATGTATTTAGTTAACACATATGATTTATGTATTAGTTAAACTCAAATAATGATTTATTTATTTGTAATAAAGTTTGACTTAACACAAGTAATGATTTATGTATTAGTTAAAATTTGAGTTAAATTTTACATTCATATCAATGTTGTTATATTTTGTTATAGTTATGTTTTTATGTGAATTAAAATTTTTATTAGAATTTTGATTGAGTTGAACTTTATGTTATATTGAATTATATTAAATTTATAAGTTTTAATTTTGTTTATAGGACTATGATTTACAAATAAAAATATGCACTTGTGACATGTGTCTAATAACATAGGCTATCTCAACTATATTAGATACTTTATGTAAGCGTTAAGTTTTGTGGAGCATTTAGAGGGAAGTTTGTATACCTTCTTTTGATTTTATATATTTTTTTAGTAGAATACAATAGAAATGTTTTGAGTTGCTAGAATTAGAAAGGAGGATGTGATGTTGTGACAAAGGGTGGAGCCTTCTTATTTGTTGCTGATGGACTTTTAATTGCTTGTATGATGATGATGGGTATAAGGAAGAGTGTTTATGTACCATTATGTGTTTACAAATATTATTAATTGTAATATGTTAGTTTAAATAATGATTTATTATGTTAGTTTAAATTTAATTTATCTATCAAATTAAATTATGTTGGTTTAAATTTATTTATGTATTAAATGTTGTTCTATTATGTTAGATTTATGTTTTTATGTGAACTAAAAATTGTATTAGAATTTTGATTGAATTACACTTTATGTTAGTATATGTTGAATTATATTAAGTTTATAAATTTTAATTTAGTTTATGAAATGATGATTTATAGATAAATATGTGCACTTGTAAGAAAATTTTAGATTGATAATCACTTTGTAAATTATGATATATGTTGTTTTGTTGTAGTTAGGGACATATATATCCAATTTGTTGATTCAATATGTGCAATTATGTGCAATAATGTGACCAAATACTTAAAATCTTGATTTGCGTTGAATTTTATAGTTCATCTAAAGTGAAATATTGATATTCTAACATGTGCTTAATGACATAGGGTGTCTCGACAATGGTGAATATCTTTTTATGTACGTCGAGTTTTTTTAAAGCATTTCAACAAAATATATTTCTCTAAGTGTTTTGAATTTTTATGTGTCCTTCAATTTGTGTTTCTATTTTTTATTATTCTAATTTTATTTTTATTTTGATATTGTTGACTTTGATATTTCAAGGCATTGAAATTTAGTATAAGTCTTTGTATTGAGTAAGATTTTTTTGGCATTATTTGGTGAATTTATATTTTAGTTAGGACTTGGTTTATTATATTTTTCAAGAGTTTGTTGTATTTGTTGAGTTTAATTTATTTATTTAATTTGAATTATTATTATTATTTGGGCATTGCAATTTAGAATGAGAATGCATAGTCTTTTGGTTGATTATAGGTACTAGTTTGGTAAGGATGCATAATTTTTTTATTTTTTATTTTAAATTTGAGATGAAAATTTTTATCACAATTTTTTTCAAAAACAAATTACAATTTTGCGATGAATAGCAAATTTGTCGCAAAATTGAACAAAATTGCGATAGATAGTTTATGTCACAAATGAGCTGTCGCAAAATCTATTGCAAAAATTTGTGACCAATATTTTTGTGATGAATGTTTTCCGTCACAAAATCCATCACAATAATAGCAGTTCTTGCATTGAAATTTGCTTGTAAGTATAAGATAGAGAGAGGATAACTTGTAATAGGTATAGAATTAAATCAATTTAAGCAAATGAATCAGGATGAAATGAATTGAGTTATATGGCTACAATTTTAGGATTGAGATTTGGTTTGAATGTCCATACTAATGCTTGCAAATTTGTCAAGATATCATATATAGTCAGAAAGATCATGGGTAATAACATATCAGCATCAAAGAGTTTCGTCAAATTCATCAAAAATATGTACCACTTTGTACGTACATATGCTGATTATTGAGACTATGTATGCTTGATGGAGCACAAGATTTTTCTAAGACGTATTACATACTAATACTAGTTAAATTTTTCCATCATATGTGTCATGGGAAACTATTTTGCCTACTTGGAGAAATAATTAGTAGCTGTCAAAATGCAAGCATGTCTAGCAAATGACTTTAAAGTAACTGGTCCAACAACATCAAAATCCCATACATCAAAGGGCCATAAAACGAGTTTAGATGAGATTCTAGGATGTGGTCAATAGATATAGACTTTTACACATTCTCATAGGCATGGTGGTTTGGGTCCGACAAGCTATAACCACCTACACTTAAAATATCCTGCCCTTGATGCAAATAGATTGCATGATGATCTTTGATTAACTTTGGTTTGATTTGCATAGGGGAGATAAATGAGAAGGCATATCTTGTAATTTGATTGTTCTTGTTTGTTTAAATTTTGTTTTAAAGTCAATTTCTAGTTATTGTTTGTTTTAATAGTAATCAATTTTAGTAGCTTAACTAATCACTCGCCTATTTCCTGTGGTATGACCTTGCATCTCACCAAACTTTATGACTTGCATACGCTTGTGGAATACCAACTCAAGTGCATGTATGATTTGCGTATTTAGTTTGCCATTTTGAGCATTATATTTTGTTGTTGATTGTCTGTGAGAGATTGTGTATTGCAATAGAATTTGGCGATTGATAGTGCATCAATAGTATGAATCTTGATCGAAAAATGATAAAATAATATAAAAGTAATTGACGACCTCCATAAAATAAATTGTTTGGTTATTAATTGACATTATATCAAAAGAAAAACTTGGCTAAATTGAAATCAACTTAGAAGAAACTACAGTTATATATACACACACATACATACATACGTGGGGTTGGCTACAATCCAGTAACTATGATTTTTACTTAATATTTGGTATACCTTAAAAACTTGACACATGTCCAAATGTCTTTTTTAAATCAATAGTAATTAAGTTAATTTACTATATTAACCTTTTCTAATTAAATTAAAAGTAAAATAGTTTTTAATATGAAATACCTTAAATATCCTTATAAAAAATTAATATATAAATAATATATATATATATATATATATAATTATCTAACAAATAAAAAAAGAAAAATAAATTTAAAACTAAACCAATCAACCCACCCACGTCTGATGCAATTTTTGTTTCTTTCAAACCCCTTCCGTTCCTCAATCCCCATGCCTCACAAAGCCACAATTCCAATTTCCGGCAAAGACACATATCATCACCCACATTAGAAGCAATTTTCGTTTCTTCAAACCCCTTATATTCTTCACTCATGCCCCTAAAACCCTTTCCAATTTTCGATGAAACAACAACAATCCATCCCATCTAATCAACGGGGTCCATATGCATATCTCAATTCAAGTCAACAACCTGCGGCATCCCTTTCTTGATTAGCAACTCAAAACCATAAGCTATCTAGCCATCCAAGATTTTGATTAATTCCACATTCACAACAATGTTTTGATTTAGCAAAATGAAACCATATTTGTCCTGAACAATATGCAAGTTCCAATAGCAAAACAAAAGCAAAACCAAATTTTGAATCTGAAAATCCTCAAGAAAGCAAACTGATCCTTGATGGCAACAACAAAATTCAATGAAGCCAATCAAAATCTTAACATGCTGTCCATGTATTTTCTGTGTAGAAGCAAACAGAAAAGGATTTACGAAATTCTTCAAAGAGTACGGAAGGGGTTTGAAGAAATGAAAATTGCTTCTAATATAGGTGATGATATGTGCCTTCGTTGGAAATTGGAATGTGGTTTTGTAGGGCATGGAGGGTGAAGAACAGAAGGGGTTTGAAAGAAATAGAAATTGTAGAAATGGAAGGGGTTTGAAAGAAACAAAAATTGCTTCTATGTGGGTGGGTCGATTGGTTTAGTTTTAAATTCATTTTCTTTTTTCTTTTTTTCTTTTTTCGACAATTATATATATATATATATATTTTATGTTTTAGTTATATATTAATTTTTGATAAGGGTATTTAAGGTATTTTGTATTAAAAACTATTTTATTTTTAATTTAATTAGAAAATGTTAGTATAGTAAATTAACTTAATTACTATTAATTTAAAAAAAGGTATTTTGACACGTGCCAAGTTTTTAAGAGGTATCGGATATTAAGTAAAAATCATAGTTACCGGACCGTGGCCAACCCCTACATACATACATACATAAATATTTATGTATATGGAAGATGAAAGCACTGTAAATTTATGTCAAATAATTTCTAGTTTAACAAGGCTTCTATAGCATTATAATCATATATTGCTTTTTATTTCATATCACTAATTAAAATTAATTTAGTTTATTTAATATAATTGATTTTAGAAAATTTTAGATCAAATTAATTGATATTTGACCCAACCTTCTACTTTTACAATTTTTGACGTGTTTAAACTGAAAAAGGACTGCAAGCGTCCGTCACTTCTGAGTCCTAATCCCATCTGGAAACAATCTTCAAATCCAGAATTGAAGTTGGATTTGGTTGCTTTCATGGTAATACTTTGTACAACAGCATTCATTCACGTTTTCCCTATATATGTATTCCCTGATCCATAGGATGATCCCCAATTAATCTTTACACCTCAAAATAATCTGGCTTGTTAAAAAATACCAGTCTCCCTACCTTCTTGTCGATAACATGGATTCTGAAGAAGATTTCTATTACAGCAGCGATGATCAGGTGGGTTCTGAAGAAGAAGATTTCTACTACAACGGCGGTGGGGATGAGGCCGAAGACGAGAAGCCTGATTGCATCCCTGTCGGCCGCCCGGAGAAACACTACAAAATCCTAACGGAAGAAGATATCAGACAACGCCAAGACAACGATATCTCCTCAGTTTCAAACGTTCTCTCCGTTTCCAGGGGCCTGGCTTGCAGCCTGTTGTGCCAAAACAAATGGAACCTGAGCTCCGTCTATGATGAATGGTTTGCCAATGAAGAGGGAGCCCGTGGACCTGAACCTGTTGGGATATTGGAGAAACCAAAATTCCAGGAACAGGTTTGCAAGATTTGCTATGAAAATTTCAAGATTGAAAGCATGGTTTCTGCTGCCTGTGGCCATCCTTTTTGTGCTGATTGCTTGAAGACTTATATCACTATGTCCATAAATGATGGCCCTGGATGCCTGACATTGTTCTGCCCCGAGCCCGCCTGTAAAGCCACCGTCGGCTTAGAAATGGTTGATTCTTTGGTGTCCGCTGATGATAAACAGAAGTATTGTCGATTCCTTTATCGGTCATACATTGAATGCAGCAGGAAAAGGAAGTGGTGCCCGGCCCCTGGATGCGATTTTGCTGTGGAGTTTGAGGCTGGCGGTGGGGAAAGCTACAATGTGTCTTGTGATTGTTCTTATAAATTCTGCTGGAACTGCACGGAGGAGAGCCACCGCCCTGTTGACTGCAAAATGGTGGCTAAGTGGATTGAGAAGAATACTTCGGAGGCAGGAAATAGTACTTGGATACGGGCCTACGCCAAACACTGTCCGAAGTGTAACCGACCAGTAGAAAAAAACCAAGGCTGCAATCACATCACATGTGGAAGTCCTTGTGGGCATCAGTTCTGTTGGGCATGCCTTGAACCCTGGTTGACCCACTCATGGTCTATGAGTTGCAACAAGTATGATGCTGATTACAATGATAGGAAAACTAGAGAGACTGCCCTAAGAGACATGGAAAGATACACTCATTACTATGAAAGATGGGATTCAAATGATAAATCCTTGAAAAGAGCTCTGCTTGATCTGAATCAGGCAAAAACTGAGCACATTGAGATGCTTTCTAAAGTGCAGAAAGTACCTCCGTTTCAACTGCTGTTTGTGACTGAAGCCTGGGATCAGATTGTTGAGTGCATGCGTGTGCTTAAGTGGACTCATGCATATGGATATTACATGTCCACAGAGAAATCAGAGAAAATGATCAATTATTTTGGGTATTTGCAAGGGGAGGCGGAGTCTGCCCTCGAGAGGCTTCGCCATTGTGTGGAGAAGGAGATGGGTGAGTACCTCTTAGCGCACTGTCCTTGTGAGGATTTCAAAAATTTTCGTGGCAAGCTCATCGGTCTAACCGCTATCACGAGGAATTACTTTGATAATTTGGTTAAAGCATTGGAGAATGACCTTTCTGAACTCGAAAACAAGCTGGGAGAAAAGGAGGCATTGAGCTTAAGGGCTTCATAGTATAGCGTCAAACCTTTCTGTACTTATACTTTTGTTTCTTGTTAAGTATTTTGTGGCATTGTTAGGTTTTAGTTATGTAAGTATTCTTTAATTAGGTTTTAGTTATATAATTATTCTTTAGTTATACAACATTTCTTTCATCCATTTTTTTGTTTCTTGCAAAGTCAGAGGAGCTGTTAAGCCGTTGCTCGCAAAGAATAAGTGCTCTTTCAATTTCTAGATGAAATTAAGATGGTTTTACATCTCTTTCTAAAGTAAGGTGATTGGAGCTAAAAACTGATTAATTTATATAAATATAGAAAAAAAGAAAATTTACAAAATTATTGTGGCTAGAAAGAGTTTGTAGAATTCTGATAAGTTGTGGTTATATTTTCTTTTTTTCTTTTTTACTTCAAATTAAGAGTAGCCACATCTCTTAAATTTTACTTTTTTTTTTATTGAAAAATGCCACAAGAGTAGCCACGCCTCTTGCTGACATTTATTATTATTTTTTAATTTTATTAATTTTATTAATTAAATATATTTTGATTAGGAGTGAAAGTTGAGCCAAACTGGCTCACAAGCCTGCTTGACTCAACTTGAAAAAGCTTGGCTACAGCTTGAGATTGCTTTAGCTTGAGCCAAACTTATTAAACTTGAGTTTGGTATTGAACCAAACTTGAGCTTTAATATGGTGACTCGAAAGTTCGCAAACCGACTTATGAGCCTTAATATTACTTTAAAATAATATATATTAATAATATATAAAAATAATACTTCAAAAATTATGTGCCACATATTGAGGTAATTTTCAAAGTATAATTCATTTATTCACTAATATTTTACTTATTAAATAATAAATAATAATTTATAAAATATTAATTTATAATTTGTAAAAGACTAAAAAATAATAGCATCATATATTTGAAAAAAGATATAAATTTTCTATTCAAATAATTTTATGAAAATATATAATTATATAATAAAATTTCATTGTATAATATATTGTATATGATTAATGCATATTTTTTTAAATATAATAATGCAAGTATTAAATAGAAATTCATCATAATTTTAATAAATTTATTTTTATATTTTAATGTTCAAACTTCAAAAGTCAAAACAACAACTTACGTTAAATTTATGAAAAATTGATTAACTTTTAGAAAAATTAATGATGATACTGTTAGATTTGCTAATAGATAATATTTCTTGATAGTTTCATAGGAAATAGGACTAAATTGAGCACGATGAGCTTGAACTCAAGCTTGCACATTGAGTGTGGAAGATGTTAGATGAGCTCGAGCTCGGCTTAAACTTGATTGTGGCTTGATATTTTGTGAGCTCATTTAGCTTGAGTTTAAGTTTGATATTTATCAACAAGTTCAAGTTTGAACCTAAAATTTGGAGTTCGGCGAGCTTGAATTCGAGCTAAGCTTGAGCTTGAAATTTTAACAAAACTTGACTCGAGCTTGGCTAGTTTACACCCCTAATTTTAATTATTAATCAATATATATTTACAAATTTATTAAAAAATATTGTGTAGCTTAAGGCACAGCATAGCACGCCTTTCAAGGGCTAATGTCAGCCCTCAATGGTTGGCATCAACCTTAATGTTTTAATTTTTTTTTAAATATTATATAATTTTTTGAAAAATAAATAAAATTTATTTTAAAATAATAAAAATTTATTGCAAAAATTTAATTTGGAATAG
Source organism: Jacaranda copaia (assembly GCA_014898725.1). Taxonomy (NCBI): domain Eukaryota; kingdom Viridiplantae; phylum Streptophyta; class Magnoliopsida; order Lamiales; family Bignoniaceae; genus Jacaranda; species Jacaranda copaia. Next base: position 2,834,856 of record JACGDI010005831.1, read on the forward strand.
TTAAATTTATATTTAAAATTTGATAAATTAGTTTTTTTTAAAAAAAATTAAAATATGAAAAGAGTTATGTTAAAAATGTACTATAAATTTTTGGATTTCTTTTATAAACTTACTATTTAATAAAATTCAAGTGATTAAAAAATATTTTTTATTTTTAGTAAAAGTGTGCACAATATTTCTGTATTTACGTTTAAATCTATCTATCTATCTATCTATATATCATAACATAGTTAATTTCTTTTTCTTTTTTCTTTTTTTAGGATGGATTCTTCAAATGTGTATGGTCCATGTGATCCGAGTGTTCTACACGTGCAATGTTCTATATAATTATTTACATTGTAATATTTAATTTTTATGTGTGTAACATGTAACACTCATTATTTAACTAAAGAACAAAGTATGAGTTTTAATACATTAATAACAATTAATATAATAGAATTAGAAATTTTTCTTATTTGTTTAGAATGCAAGTAAAATGTAACATAGATCACAACTGTCTAAATTTTTTATAATTTAAATTATAATGTTGGAATAATCAAGTATGTTGGGCTTAGGCTTGAGCTTGGGCTTGAGCTTGAGCTTGACGATGGGCATGTTGTCTTGCACGTGCTCGGGGCCAATTCATTTCATTTTGGATCCGAGTAGTGCGATCCCTTCCTACAATACGTTTTTATCTACGTGTTGGATTATGGACTATGTCAAAATTAGGTTTATCCTAGTAACTTTTGGCCCATATTAGCTTAAAGCTCCTTTGATATGTTGTCAAGTAATATTCAATGTTGTAATATGGTTTTACAAATATTGCAGCATTTATCCCAAAATGTCGGCATGTGCTCATCACATGTGAGCATGGAATATAAGCTCACCCCATTTTCCACATTAGCACTCAAATGTCTTAAGTTCGACAACTTGTATGTGGTTTCCCTAACTTGTGTGCACCCACATTATAATTGAAGCTGACTGTTGAGTGTAGTCAAACTTTTGAATGATGTTCTCAATAGAGTGGATCTGCCATTTGGAATATATACTAAATGCATAGTTAGCTCATGCTTGTTGATTCTATATTATTTCATGAGCTTTGGTCATTCGAGCAAGAAATAGATTGACATAACAAGCAAATGTCTATTGCACAATAGTTGTAATTGGTAGTCGAATGTGGAGTTACAACCTGCATATACATACACTGTGAAGCAGTTGAAGCAAAAATGGAATCAACTTTATTCGTCGCGACGTATGTTTCATTCCTTGATAACTAATGGTACAAGTTATGGTTGGGATTATGATTGAAACACAATCACTGGGATAAAGGATCGCATTGTCCATTGGCTCTCGATATATTAATGGTATTCATTTTTTTGTACTTTATCAATACCTCATTTAATGTTGCTTGTTGTGGGCTAATAAGAACACCTGGACCATGCATCATTGATGGAGCATGGCTTACCATGCTACAATTATTGTATGGAAATGTTCTCAAAAAATATTGCCACGGCTTCTCGTGTAAGGTCATCCGCTCAGCCATTTTTAGCCACAAATAGTAATAGTAATGGGAGCAATAATATGAATGGAGGTAGTATTAGGGGGTTCAGACATTTAGCTTCATCACGTGATGATTTCACAGACATAGTTGATACTCACATGGAGGGTTCCTCAAGAAGGCAGAGGGGCAACCAAAGAAAGTTCTATGCTAGGAAAAAGCAAGAGCGATTGAATGCTATCCTAGGAAAATGGGATAGCATGATGGAAGCGAAGTTTGAGAGGGTTAGGCCTAAAGCCCATGAGTCAATCAGTGAGTGTGTCAACATATTGTATTAGATTGAGGGCCTACTAGACCACCTATTTGGACGAGCCACAAATGCTCTTTAGAGTGCCACGATGAGAACATTTTTCCTTCAGCTTAATAATAAAGAGAGGTAACTTTGGATTGAGTTACTAGGCAGTTAGACATGTACTGACTTTTCATAGTCCACCTTCGACTGATATGCTTATGGACCTTTCTTATGTTGCTATTTTGTCATTGGTCTGTTTGTCTGATTACTTGCATTTATGCTTTGTCTGTCTGAAATTATTATTCGTAATTTATCTTATGATCATGTTTCAGCTTACCGATAATTCTCTTCAATTACATGCCTAACTGTTGATATGTATCAGTTTTCATATCTTATTGTGTGACTATATATTCGTGAATTGAGAGATGGCTGAGCTCAATGCACCACCTGAGGATGAGCTAGAGTTCAGCGGTGGATCACCAAGCATACCTAGAAGTGATGTATTCGATGGTGCTAATAATGTATTATTCATTGTATATGTCTTGTTGCCTAACTTGTATATCGACAAAATGCCACATAACACATCTGCGCTCTGTGGAGTAGATGGCCTTCATGACCATTCTATGATAACCTGTGCATGATAAAGCCCACCTTTATAAGATTGGTCCATGAATTAACCAACTATGGGCTTTTACCTCAAACACAATAGTGTAAGGTATCACAAAGTGAAAAGATTGCAATGTTCATGCAAACAGTTGGTTGTCATCAGAGACAGAGGAATATCATGGAAAATTTCCAACACTCCTTGGAGACAATCAACTACCATATATGTCGTGTGATTAAGGTGTTGAATATGTTAGCACCTGAGCTCATAACTCTTCTAAATTTTAATGAGGTACTTAATCAAATTCAATACAATCATGAATTTTTCCCATATTTTTAGGTATGGCATACTTAAAGGATTAGTTTTGACTATGTAATCCATATAATAATACTTTTTACCTGAGCTACTCACATTTGATCCATAAGGTGTTGTGGAGGTAATCGATAGCACATTAGTGTGTGCTTGGTTACCTGCTCGCAGACAGAAGGCATATCATTTTAGAAAAGGAAATATCTCTCAAAATGTCCTGGCCATAGCCGACTTTGATCAAATATTTACGTATGTGTATGCAAGTTTAGAGAGGAGTGCCAATGATGCACAAGTTTTGTTGAACGCAATCTAAAGTGACCCTACCTTTCCCTTTTGCTCACCACGTATCATGGTTTGATTCTAATAAGTGTACCAATGCATAAGTTTAGGTCATACAAAATTTTTAGTGTTCAACTACTGCCCAAACTACACTAACACATTTCGATATTCTTATTTAGGGAAGTATTATCTCAATGATGTTGTCTTCATAAACTATATGTACTTCTTATCCCTATATAGACAATTCCAGTATCACTTCCAACATTTCGATGGTACCCCCATATACAGTGGGCCAAGGGTGCTATTCAACTATTGCCACACTTGACTTAGGAACACTATAGAATGTACCTTCGGGATTCTTAGAAAGAGGTTCCCTATTCTAGCTTGGGGTGTGTCCAGCTACATTGTCACCCGACAGACTGATATTGTCATTATATGTTGTGTGCTACATAATTTCATTCGTAAGTTTAGTCAGGATAATAGCATATTCGCCACACCAAACCATGAACTTGACCATGACTGGGAGACTTTCTATCATCGTGGTCACCTGAACCAGTAGGAGATACATGCATAATTTGAATTTTAGGATGGTCTGGCATAATGGATGTGGGCTAAGAGGCATTAATGAGTTTATATTGAATTGAAAATGCCACCTTAATTGTTGTATGTGTGTTGATGTGTGTGTGAAATTTTAGAACTTATTTATATCTCCACGTATGTACTGAATATTATGGTTGCCATGTGCTAATATCAGGTGTCTGAATAATTGTGTCTCATAATTTGCTAATGTGCATTATCTTTGTTTTGGGTAATCTTGTTGTAATATGAAAAAAAGTTTTCATTAGTTTGATTTAGTTGTAATGAGATTATTGTTATGGTTTTGTTGAAGGATGAGTAAGTACGATTCCCCAATATATGTGTGCAGTGCCAGCCCCATGCGAGTTAATAAGGCCACGATAGACAGGAGCTATGGACATTATTTTTTTAGATGCCCTGTTGGACTTGGGCACCCAGGTAGCTTCTATAGGTAGACATTGGACCTAGGGAGGCATCAGGTATGTATAAGTAGCATCAACCACTTGTCCATGCCTCATTACATGGTACTTATATGTTATTTTTAGGTACTCATTCCTTCTTGATACGGTTCCTATACCATACAAGTACATCTCGGGGTGCATTGGTAGATGGTGCCAGAAATGACATGGCAAATATATAGGGCTTTGATGTCGAGGAACATTTTATGCACATGCTTCTTGATGCTAACATAATAGACTCACTGACAAATGAGTTGTATGTATAAATATGCATGCCTAACATAGCTAACAAACTTGGTAGGTACTTTCAGCGTCCATACACGATTGAATTTGTAAGGGAGAAATTTGATAACCTCAAGGAGTGCCATGACACTATGAAGGTGATCGTCGAAAATCTAGATGTCTTCTATGAGCTATCAATTGGTGATATTTTTATGCCTACTCACACACAACTGGAGCTCCAAGCGGTCAGAATAATGTGCAATACTAGCTATAAGTTATGATTTTGTATAATTATATGCAGTTCATAAGCAACATTATCTCCTATTTGATATCTTTACAACGCGCGTTGGCCTATAATGAAATGTACCTTGCCCATACCATCCTAAGAGATAGAATAATCAATTGTTAGGATGGCAGGAATGCACAGATAGGGTATCAGGTTCAAGTAGATTACATAGTTCTTTATGCTCGTAGGGGTTGCCTAGGCCTGACATCTCACGTTCTCGATCAACTAGAGTTAGAGTAGATATGCCCATTGGCTTGGATGGCCACATCGATAGGGATTCAGTAGTTGGCCTTGTCATATCATAGTTTGTTATGGTCAGATGAATTGACACAAGGCTATCAAGATGTCGTGGCTCGTCTCATATAAGCCAATCAGTACGGGTTGCACATCAGACCCACCACCTACATCACTTTGATTTTATTATATTCTGCAATGTTTTGTTATTATGTGTCATACTGATTGTACTCTATAATGTCTTTATATACTACAAACTTCTTAGTTATTGTTGGTAGTAGTATTGCACGTGATGAATGGACATGGTATATTTAATATTAAATTTATTGGTTGTCCTCTTTACTTGGATCATGATATTAATAGTCTGATCACATACTATGCCAGGATTGTCCAATGGGGCACAACCAACTCTTAATGTGCCTGCATATGGTATATTTCATTATGCTCACTGGATGCCTTAAGAGGAGTGTATCCTAATCACTTACTTGATGAATGTTGTGCCATCCTATGATATCTCTAATAAATAGGTACTTATTGATGAGTGCTCCCATATTACACGCCATCTGTCCAAGACATTCGGGAGGGAGAAGATAGTTGATGAGGTTAAGTTGAAGATTCAGCAGTTGTGTGGCCACTACTATGCGTTTGTGGAGTACATGACTATACTCGGGGTGCAGAACAATGCCAACACCATGGTGGTGCATGTTGACGCGTAGTACTGGGCGCATGTTGGGAATGTAAGTTAAATATTATCATTTTTTTCATTTTACATAATGTACCATACATATCTACATAGATAACGGTTCTTATTGAAAATTGTAATGTACCTTGTGTAGGAGACTATCAGGAAGAGCTATTTTTGTGTATTCGAATAGTCCTTATACCCCCTGCTATGGTATGCATTTATTGAAGATTGTGCAGCTAACCTGTTTAATGGTGGGACGACAGGAGATGCGTTAGCACCCACTACTGGCATCTATTCCCCTTGTCAAGTTTAATAATTTCATGCATACATGAAGGTTCCATCTCAGATGACCCCCTGACCCTGATCGTGATGTTTTATTTATATGTTACAGATTATTTGCACACATAAGTAGTAATGTAGAAACTCCCACCTTTAAATTCAACCTATTACGACAAGGATGCATGGTATGATATTTGTGTTTACTACTGTTTGCCACTTCCATCATTCTTTATGAGCGCAGATGTACTTTCCTTATATGTCCGTTTACTATACGTTATGTTTTATAATTCACTAATTCAATTGCGATTGTTTATATTCATGTATCGTAATTATTAATTTCCTCCACCCCGTATTCAAGCACAATTCAATTTTTATTACAATTTTTTTTTCATTTCTGTCACATTGCTTTGTCTAAGTATCTATAAATACGACTTGCTTTTCAAGAGAACATAGAAAAATGTACCGCATAAAGCGTAATAATAATAACAGTAATAACAATATTAAGAAAATCATAATAATAATATTAATAATAGTAATAGTA